>PVKA01033501.1:0-24324 GCA_004027165.1 Ctenomys sociabilis
AAAAAGTGAAAAATAATAAAATTGTAAAATTATTTTTCTTGAAATTTCTCTCTAGGGAATTGCCCTTATTTTTGAAAATAACATTAGACAGAATGTTATCAAAATACCCATGGTTCTCTCTAAATGGTCAGAGTAGGGATAAATTTTACTTTCTTCTTTGTTCTTGTTTATATTGTATAAATTTTAAATTACATGATTCTATCTATTCTTCTAAACAATGAAGTTTTGATCATAAATATGAATAGTGCATGCAGTAATACTTTCCTAAGGTTTGTGAAGTCTTATCAGTATAAAAGAGAACATTGGGGCAAGGGTGACAGCTCAGTAGAATAAGTGCTTGCTTGGCAAACACAAGTGAGTTCAATCCCTGGTTCCAACAACAACAAAAAAAAACAACAACAAAAAAACCAAAATAAAACAAAAGAACATTTGTGGTAACATAGAAGGAAGTGGTGTAGTACAATTTTTAAGATGTAGTCATAGAACATGCTGAGTAGAGTGCAAGGGTGAAGGATTTTTGGTGCCCCACAGGCTATGAATAATAATTTACAACTGAAGAGATCATCTGGATACATCTAAATTTTTAGTTCTATTCGCTATAAGAATTTAGAATGTAGGTACTGATCAATGTGCTTCCTCTAAAAACAACTTCTATAATACTTACAACTGTGACTTAATCTGGGCTGATCCTTTAGGCAACTGGTTCATATAGAGGTAAATACTGATATCTTGTTTCAGAGTAAGGAGATCAGAAGCTGGTTCTGTGCAAAATATTGATTTTTCCATCATGATAGGATTTTTGCTATAGAAGAGTAGAAGCTGTCTATAAAAGTACCTAAAATAAATGTTATAACACAAAATGTTATAACACTATTAAAATGTATCTTAATGGGCTTCATATCCATAAGCAATGTCTACACACACACACACACACACACACACACACACACACACACACACATATATATATATATATATATATATATATATATATATATATATAATAATGATGGAAACTGATGAAATCATATTTAATAAATAATCACATTTTTCATCAAGTCCTTAATTGTAGACCAATCTGCCCTTGAGAGCTGTTTTAAGATACCACTGGCTTGACTTACATTCTACTTTTATTTTTATATTTGAGCCTTTAAGTATCACATCCCACAAATGACCCATTTCTACTGGTTCATCCCTTCTTCAGGTAGTTGTACTCCCAGCATCCCAGGTATAGAGCCAACTTCAGCCATAATTTTGTGCCTCCTCCACATTCATGCAAGTACACTTCCAATAATTTACTTCAACAATCCCATCGTCATCAACAGTGGTTTTGAAAAAGAAGAACACAGTGTATGGAAATAAAATAATAAATGGATTGTAATAAGAAATGAAGATCTTTTGAAGACTATAACTAAACAATTTAGGGACAAATGCTGGTTTACTTATTAAAGAAAACATGACTTTTAAGATTTAGTCTAGGGCTGGCCAAATAGCTCAGCAGATTAAAGCACCTACAAGCAAGTGCAGGGGTTTGATCCCTGGGCCTGCCTTGCCGGCCCTGTCCCCAGGGCATGCTGAGATGGCAATTGAGACTGAGCATGGTGGCACGTGCCCATAATCCCAGCTCTTGGTAGGCTGTAAACAGGATGATCAGTACAAGTCTGGTCTTGTAGTGAGACACTGAATACCCTGTAGACCCTTCCCTAAAATAAAAAAAAAAAAAAAAGATGTATTCTACTCACTCTCATCAACAAAAATACATAATAAATTAAGTAGCAACATATAGATGTGTTAAATACTGGAAGAAGCAGGGTATAGAGGAAGTAACTTTAAAGAATTCAAATAATTCCATCAGTATGAAGAAGGATGGGGAAAAATGAATACATATACAGATCCTGCCAATAACTCCTTAAAAGATTATAGGATTTCTTCCTTATTAAGAGATACACACTCACACTTTCCAGATAAAATGTCAAAACTTGTTTTCAAATGCTCCAACAAAGAAAACATTAACAGCAAAAAGTGGCAATACAAAGATTAAACAAAAAGAGTAGAATACTGATGACTGTTGATACTGGATGTTTGTTTATTTATTTAATGTATTTTAGGTAAATGTCTACAGGGTGTTCAAGGTCTCACTACTAGACTGGAATCATAGTGATCCTCCTGCTGTTTACAGCCTCCCAAGAGCTGGGATTACAGGTGCACCACCATACCCAGTCTCAGTTGCCATCTCAGTGTGCCCTGCTGATATCAAACCCCTGGCTCCTGTGCCTGCTTACAGGCACTTCAATCCACTGAGCTATTTGGCCAGTCCTTGAAATTATTATCAAATTTTAATTTGTACTTAAAAAATTATTTCAGAAAAAGTGAAAAGTAAACTGAATGGATTAACAGACCCAAAACAAGTGGATATCACAGGAGGTAACATCCACTTCTCACAGTTTATATTTTCATATGCAAGGACTACATTCCTAGTTTTTCTACTAATCACTATTCATTCATCTTCAGAAGGCAGAGTGTTTGATGAGCTTGGAGAAAGTAACTAAGTATGCTTACTTGAGCATCTTCTTTCTTTTTTTTTTATATCTGTCAGACTAAAGAACATCTTATTGACACTGTGCTATAGACAAGTCATGACCAGGACATCACAAATGGAAACTGGAGTGTTTCTAATGCTGTCTTTGGATAACTACATCTAATTCAGAAGTGAAATATGATCAAGTTTGCTTGGTGTAAATCTAAAGTTATACTTTCCAATAACTTTAGCCAGTAAAAAACATGATATCTGTACTCTGAACAAAACTGTAAGACTCTTAGAACTTAGTTTACAAGCAGTTAATAATGGAAGTCATTATTATTTACACACTGCACACTGCAATTACTACAATGTTTCCAAAGGTACAATGAAAAAATTGGATGAATAAGATAAGAGGCTATGATATCCTTGATTCCAGGAAAAGTACATTTCCATTTGTAAATAAAATCATTTACATGTGGTTACTTTGCATTGGAAGCATTATTCTTTTATGGCATTAAATACACTTGTTACCCTACCTCAGGAGAGACCTTCTTGCTGTAACAACACCATGAGTGTCGTGTAGCACTCTTCCATTTGGCTTAATGCACTGGCTGCAATTGTATTCACCTGTGCCCACAGCTACAACTTCATGATGTCCAGCTGTTAAAAAAAAGGGCAAGCAGCAGCAAGCTAAAATAACCCTCTTTTCTTATGCATTAATCCCACTAGCCCATCATTTTTAATTGGGTGACATGTCTTGATCGAAAGCACTGAAAAATAATTCTGTAATTTCAAATTATTTCAAGAATTGAAATTTTTAAAAGTTGTATCACAATTAAAAGGGCAAGCTATTTTATATACTGGTGCTTTATCTATTTTTTACACATCTAGATATTTCTGACCATCTAATAGATTTTATTAAGACATGTCTTCATGAATATTACAAGGATAGACAGAAGAAAAGACTATATATCACAGCATGGTGGTGCTTGCATGGAATTCCAACACTCAGGAGGCTGAGGCAGGATTGCCACAACTAGGTCAGCCTGTTGTACATAGGGAAATTCTGTCTCAAAAGCCAAAAATAAAAAAGAAAAAGAAAAGCAAAAAAGACTAAATATACCTATATTCTGTTAAGTGTTTTGAAAAAAAAACAACTATGGAATATGAAGAATGAAAAGAGGTTACTTTATGCACATTAGTTTCAGAGTTTGTTGCCTTGTAAGAAGAAACTGAAATTACAATGTGAAGATTGAGCAGCATGAATAATTTAAGATGCAGTGTGAAAAGTGGGCAACACGAGAAGGGAAGGCCTGGGCCAGTCAAAAGAAATAGCATAAGCAGCATAAATAGAGAAGCTACTAAAACTGCTCCAGTAAGTGGAATGAAAGAAATGACTTTAGATGATATTAAAGAAAGACAATTTCATATCCTGAATAGGAGTTTGTAGATTTTTAATCAAGCACTTATGAAAATGCTACTGTTATACTGAAGAGTTATACTTCAGTATCTGTTCTTTCTTCACAGCAAAGGAAAACAAAATGAAAAAGGAACCATGGAATGGGAGAAATTTATCTGTAAATCCTTTATTTAATATCCTATAACTTAATAGTGTAAAAAAGATTAAAAATGGGCAAAGGCCATATGAAGATATTTTACTAGTAGAAACAAATAGAATATTTTTGAAAAGGTGCTCACAATCATAATCAGAAAACTGTAAATCAAAACCACACTCAAGAGGCTGAGGTAGGAGGATTACAAGTTTGTACCCAAGCCTGTGTAACTCGTAGTATAGTGGGAATATATCTCAAAATAAAAAATAAAGGCCTGCAGATGCAGCTCAGTGTGAAGATCATGAGTATAATTCATCACAAAAAGAAAAAACTAAACTGATAGATGCATATATCAGCTATATTTTTATATTTCCATTTATATATACACTTCCACATACATATTCATAAATATCTCACATTACATATAGATGTGCATATAATAGCATACTTTTTCAGACTTTGTAAAGGAAATCATGCCAATTTCAACAACATGGATAAACATGAATGATTATATGCTAAAGGAAGTAAGCCAGACTGAGAATGAAAAATCGTATGACCTTACTTATATGCAGAAGCTCTAAAGGTCAAATATAGATTAAAAAAGGGGTTACTAGTGGTTCGAAAGTGGGAAAATGGAGAGATAATTAAAGGGATAAACTGATAGTAATATTAAGTTCTGGAGCCCTGATGTACAACATAGTGAGTACAGTTAATAACATACTATAGTCCTAAAATTCTAAACTTTCTGTAGTCCTAGAAAAAGTTTTTCTACATAGTTTTTGTATATAATGTATACAGTATTGTGATGGGGTAGGGTAGAGGGTAGGTATGCTAGAAGACTATTGGGATGATGAAAAAATATAAAGTAAAACTTTTATTTTTCTGGAAAGTTGAGTAAATAGAGACAAAATCCACTCACTGGATTTTATAGCACATGTCAGTAGTGGGTAGCACTGACAAGAGTAGTTTTCCAAGAAGTAGAAGACAAAAACAACTAAATTGGAGTAAAGAGGGGACACAGTGGCTCTAAACAATTTCTTGATCAAGTTTGGCCAGTAAATCAAGTAAATAACAACTATGGATTTATACTAGAGGGTATGGCAAGCATTTAAAGGAAGTTTGATTTTATTTTTAAAACAGACATTTGGGTAACCAGGCTTTCTAGGTGACTGGAAAGATGATAGCAAATACATATTATTCAGGACACCTAAATACAGATTCAGCTTTCATCCCTCTAATAGGTATGTGGTCCTGGGAATGACGGATGTGACTAAAAATGAGGTGTTTATATCTTCCCTTAAAAAGGATGATACAGTGTAAGTTCTGGAATTAAACAGTGGTGTAAGATCTCAGTTTTAAGGGGACATATTACAGCAAGAACTCAACTTTCTCAACTTATTAAATATGTAATGCTTCACTGGTATATTTAAATTTAATAATTCAGAGAAGAGAAGATAACCAAAAGTAGAGCTTCAGGATGGGAAAGGGAATGGAATGAACTTAAGAGAAAGAATTAATCTATAATCTACTATTACAGTAGAGAAGAATACAAATACAGGAAAACATATAGATTTTCTGGACAGAATGAAAGAGGGAGGGCAGGGGCCAAAGGGAAAGAGAGAAAGGGCATTTTAATTTTATGATTTCTTACAGACCCAATTAAAAATGATGAGGTAAAGTAACAAGCAATAACAATATATTTTAAATATGTATTGACTGTGTATTACTCCAGGAATATTTGTAAGATTACACTCAGGGTATCCCAACCTACATTCATGCTTACAATTTCTAAAATCATATGCATTATTCTTAGTCATGTTCTTCTCAATCTAACTTCAAACCAGTTTTCAGAATCTCTGTGTTCATAAATACTACTCAATATAAACTTTAAATGATGCTATTACTTTACCATCTATCATTCATTTTCACTTTCATATTATATCAAAATTTTTTAAATATAATTTTTTTCTTTTTATTTATGTCCATTTAAAATCTTTAAGTTTACCAAAACCACCTAAATGGTGATTTTCTAATTTAGTTTCAATTCCTATAATCTTTTAAAAAATTATTTGCTATCAACTATTAATTAAAAATTAATTTACCTTAAGACAAACATAATTTATTAAATTTTTACTAAACTCCAAATAATGTGCTAATTATTTGGTTTAGTCTACTTCATTTAACTCTATAAATCCCATGACATAGGGGTTGCTTCTATTATTGTAGTTTTTCAAATGGAGAATAAAGTTGAAGCACAGACACATTGAATGTATTAACAGCTCAAGGAATTTAAATTGCAGAGCTGATGCTTATGTCCTATCAATTACAATGCATTGCCTTCCTGCTTGAAATATTTCATATTATTATCAATCTTTTTCTTAATTCATTTTAGTACAGGATCTACAGTCTTACTAAGTAGATAAGACTTGTAGTGATTCTTCTCTTTTCAGCTTCCCAAGCGCTGGGATTGTAGGTATGTGCCACCATACCCAGTCTCAACTGCAATTTCAGCATGCCGCAGGGGTGGGGCTGGCACAGCATGCTGGGAATCAAACCCTGGCCACTGCGCTCTGCCTAAGCAGGCATTTTAGTCCACTGGGCTATTTGACTGGCTCTCAGATTATTATCAACCTTATTAAATCAAACTTTTGATGTAATCTGCTACCATGTCATCAGTTTAACTCTATTTTCATTGTCCCTGAAAATATACAGCATACAAGTAATAAATTCATCTCCTCAATGACCCAACTTAATTTTACACTACTCTTTACTTACGTCTTCCTCTCTCCAAAAAGGTTTTCCTTTTCTCTATACAACAAAGCAAAGCTTTATCAACACTTAAACTTTCATCTTAAGCCTCATATGTTTCAGAAGACTAAAACCCTATTATTTTTCTGCTATGAATTTTCATGTATTTTTTCATTAAGTAAAAGTATTTTGTTTTTATCATCTGTTAGAAAAGAATCACTTGAAATCAGTATACTATTGTCAAACAAGACAAAGATAATTAACAAAAATATTACTGTTACAGTTTAGCTCATTAAGATGCTAGTTCTTATATAAACACATCCGAAACCAATGGATTTACCTCTTTCAACAATAAAAGCAGCCAATGAATTGCCACATTTCAGATATTGTGACTGACTAGAAATTAGTTGATTAAATGTTTCTTTAACAATCTGTGAGATCTTGGAATACTGGGCATATCTCCCATCTGCAAAAAAATAAAAAAGCAATATGACTTTGAAGAACACCATAATTTTTCCAGACATGTCTTATTATTATTAAAAACCTAAAGTAAAATTAATGATTTATAGAGCAACATAAGCAGATTTCTAAATTATGTCATGAATGAGGGTTTAAAGAACTCAATTTTAAAGTATTAAAGTCAAAACACAAGCTATTGAACTTTTTGATAATTTATGTAAAAAGGTTTATAAATATTAAACATTATTGCTAAAGGACTACTGATTTACATTTATAGAATTTAGTCTGAGAAGATACTCAAAACTCATGCGACAAAAGACAATTCTGTGTTTTATAGACTATCCCACATATTGCAAGATGATCAACATCTCAATAAATAGCAGTAATTCCCTCAATCATTGTGACAATCAAAATACATTAGTATTCATCCCACTGAAAAATCAATGGAAACTATTAAGCATTTAGACTCCTTGTACAGTTTCATTTTTCCTGTTAAAACCCCTTAACTATCTACCAAAGAACATTTAAAAAGTCCTAAATAATCTAGCATTGCAAGAGAATAATTTATGTTATGGTTTGCAGGAGCTATTGGAATGTCACTGAATCATGGGGGCCATATAGTTGGCTTGCTGTAAAATGGTGAGGTCTGGTTAAGAACAGGTGGGTTACTGGAGGCAGGACATGGAAGGATATACCTTCTTCTCCAGCTCTCCTCTCTCTGCTTCCATGTTTCATGAAATAAGAAGCTTTCCTCTGCTATTCCCTCTACCAAGATGTTCTGCCCAATGCCTGCTGATTGTGAACTAAATTGTGAGCCTCAGATTTGGGTATCAGACATTAGGTCTCAGAAAAGTGACTTAGATGGTTTATTACCAAGAATGCACATCAAAAGTTCCCATAAAACTACTTCTTTCTTTCTTTTTTTAATAAGGGAAGTGCTTGAGACTCTTGAGAAGGGTTCTGGTGATCTAGTGATATGAGCATATTATCACTGTGTATTCCTAGGAAAGATCAATGTTTTGGAGAATAAGAAGTTGCAGTCTCTTAATATAGTATTTCCCAAGTTTGGCTATAAACCATTAATGGTTCTTGATGCTTATGATATGAGCTGGTGGTCTATAAATGGTTAATTTAATATTTTCAGAAGAAAACAAAGAAAATCATTTTGCTCTGTGTATTATACTTGAAATATGTAATTATAATTTTTATATAAATTCTTGTTTAATAATCATAGCCTTCTAAAAATCACATGAATGCTGAAAATATAAAATTAGCTATTTCAATTAACATTCTGATAGTCAGACACAACTTATTTCAGTGCATTTACAAATTCATATTTATACACATATATTTTTTAAAACTTTTATGTACGTATTTATTTATTTGGTACAGGATTTCACTACACGGCTCACACTCATAGTGATCCTCCTGTCTCATTCTACCAGGCACTGGGATTACAGGTGTGTGCCACCACGCCTGGTTTTGGTGGTTGGCCTGACACCTGGGACCGGCACTGCATGCAGTACTAGGGCTTGAGCCTGGGCTTGCCAGGTAGGCACTTAGACTACTGAGTTATGTCCCCAGCCCTATATTTATATTGAACTTGCATTTTCTTATTTTTAGTGAAGACACACCCCAGTTAGAAGCAAAAGGCAAAACAATCTATGAAACAAAGCTCCCTCTATTACTTGCCCAACAAAAAGTATCCAGACTTCTTTGAGCTTCAAGCCTTTTTTTCTTTCTTTTTTTTTTGGTTTGTGGAATGGATTGAACTCAGGCTCTTGCACTTGCCAGGGAAGCACTTATTTCACTGAGCCATTTTAACACTCCCTTTTTACCTTAACCCGTAAGTTTAAAGGACAAGCTTTAATTTCTCTTATCTGACATCTTATTCTTCACTGAAACCTTTCAAACTGGACTCAACTCTTGCACTTAAGCCTTTTTATTCTTTTCTACTTTAATGATTTCTTTAAAAAAATTCTTTTTTTTTTTTTTTTGTGACGGAACCAGGGATTGAACTCAGGCTTGCCAGGGAAGCACTGAGCCATCTTCCCAGCCCTAAAAAATTTCTTTTCATACAGGGTCTCACTAATGCAGTTCAGACTCCGTAGTGATCCTCCTATCTCAGTTTCCCAAGCACTGGGATTACAAAACTGCCCCAGTGCACCCAGAACCTGGGACTGGCACAGCATGTGGTACTGGAATTGAACTCGGAATCTTGCACTTGCCAGGTAAGCGCTTAGACTGCCGAGTTATCTTCCCAGTCCAACGATTTGTTTTTATAGGGTAACAGCAATCCACATTATTTGCCAATCCTTGGAATTTAAAAGCATTAGTTAGTAAAAATGTCCAGAGGCTGAACAGAAGAACATGTACCTCTTCCCTTATTAAGAGATCACTGCTATTATATTGCTTCCTTTTGGCCCTTCAGTTTATTAATTCATTTGGCCATTAGGTTCAATGGTTATATCTACTAATGGATTCTGTGTTTTGAATGGGCTTATTTTTTTATGGTCTCGTCTATTAGGTCCATGCAAGCATGGAAATGTACAGGACCTTTTTCTTGTCTTAAAGGTAACAGAAGATCATGGTTGAATAGGCACAAACTTTTCAAATCCTAACCTGCAGGCTTGGAAAATAAAAGGAAAGTTTATTATTTTTATTTTACAAATATCATAAACTTTAAAATTTGAAGTATTTCTAAAACATTGTCAATGTAGAAATTAAGAATAATTTTTCTGCATTTCACAAAATAGCTTGATAGGAAAAGGATATACCACCATACAACACTGGATGTGATGAGGTTGTAATAAAATATTACTATTTATTGAAATAAAATATGCAAGTTGCTATTTGGTGAGCATGTGCTATACAACAGTCACTGATATTAGCTTACATTTACATGTACAAATTCATTAAATCCATGCAATAGCTCTACAAGGGATTTCCTGAAATAGTCACTTTACAAATGAGGTAAGGTACACAGGGAAGCAACGGATCCTACATCATATACCAGTAATGTAAACTGAAATTTTACCTTTCTTGGGCTTGAGTGGCTAATAACTGCCATTAAAAGAACATGAATATATTGTCTGAAATGAAAATGCTCAATAATCATGAAGCACCAGGAAACAAGACTACAAAAGCAAAGAATTCTCATAAAAGCAGTTGAAATTTATTAAAGGTCATGAAATTAAAAGCTTCTTACAAGAAGAAACCCCTTTAATCTTTCCTCTCCATTTCTTATTTCCCTTACTTTTGAGCAAAGCATAAGTGAAACTTTCCTCTTTCCAAGTGTGAAAAGTTTGAATAATAAAGTGTACATTTTTATATGTATACACATTTTAATTATACCTTTAATTGGGTTAATTATCTAAGAATTAATATTTAAAGGACTTTCCTACCATAATGCACTTTTGAAACATATGCTGGTTCAGGTACGGCAACAGGTTCTGCAGGGATAGGAGGAGGACCTATAAACAACAATAGACATTAGGAAACATGAAAGTTTATAATACCAAAAAGTTGGTATTTTACTATGACAAAAGACCAAGAATGACATTTTGTGTGTATTTTTGCCAACTTCAGATCATCAAACACTCATGCTCAGTGTTGCTTTCTCATCACAGTCTTGGACTAAATGCCTAGCACCCACAACTCCAAAGAGGACAGGTTTGTTTTGGCTCATGGGACATTTGAAGATTCAGTCTATAGTCAGCAGGCTAGCTGAAACAGGATGGCAGAAGAAATGTAGATCAATTAATGGCAATCAGGAAGTATAGAGTTAAAGGGGAGACCCTGGCAATGGAAATACAGCCTCTAAAGCCACACTACCAGTGATATACTTACAACCAGGATCCATCTAATTATAGCATAGTTATCTACTTAACTCAGCAACAAATAAGTCTACTAAATCAGTGTAATACCTCCATAATCCAATCATCTTCAGATCACTTGAAGCTCTTGAGGCACAATTTAGATGTAAAGTATAACATTCTCTGGCCTTGGCCCCCCAAAACCTTATGTCCAACTCACTTCCTAAGTCTAGTCAGGGAAATATCTAGCTGTGAGCCCCTATAAAAATCAAAAAGGAAGTTAAATATATCCAACATAAATGGTGCAAAATAAGCATTCCCTTTCTAAAAGATGAGGAATAATAGAATAGAAAGAACCAATGCAAGACCAAAACTCAGCAAGGTAAACATTAAATTCTGTAATTTCAGGTCCAGTATCCAGGTAAGATGTGGCAAGAAGTGAGCTTCATAGGCCTGTGGTGCTGCTGGTTGGCACCCTCATGTCTTCTCTCTTGAGTTAGCTCTGCTCAAAATCTGCAGCATTCCTGAGTAGACTAACCGCATTCCTGAGTAGACTAACCGTATTCCTAGCATTTCTAACTTCCTGGGTTCTCTGCTACACTTTCAGCTTTACTCTCACATCTTCACATACTATCCTATCAGGGCATACTGCCTGGTCATCCAGGCCTTCTGAAATCTAAGTAAAAGCCCCCTTGAACCTACAACACTTGCATTCTGTACAATATGGCCAGCAACACATGCATGATGTTAAGGCCTGCTATCAGTGGGAGCAGTACCTGGGCAACCAGAGTTACAGTGGTCTATATATCTAGATGGCTGAACTCTGGGAAAAACTTTCCTAGACAGCCATGAATGAGCTGGTCATTATGGGGCTCTCTCCTCAAAGCAAATTATTTATGCTTTCCCACCTCTCAGTCTGTGATGGGTGGGTTCTTGCTGGGTTGAATTTACATTGTCTTTCTTATTGTCCTGACACAAAGTACTTAGCTTCTGTCTTTGCAGCAACCATGTTCCCTTTTGTCCCAACTCTGTAGGAACTTTTTTTTTTTGTATTTTTAGGGAAGCGTCTACAGAGTGTTTATGATCTCACTACTAGATCGGACTCATAGCTATGCACCTGTTTACACCCTTCCAAGAGCTGGGATTACAGGTGCACCCCCACCATACCCAGGTTAAGCATGCCCAGAGGCTGGGCCCCCACCGCTGTACAGGCCCTTTAATCCGCTGAGCTATTTGGCAGTCCCTAAGAACTTCCTTTCTGACAAAACTGCAAACTTTTCATGTAAGATTTTTGCTAGTGATTTTCACAATAGATATGGATATCAATTTGCCAGTAATCTCCATGCCACAGCCTGGATACTGGACTTTGACTTTCTCAGCCAGATTAATTAGACTTCCATGCATAATATTACTCTCCTGCAAAACCTCAGATCATGAGTGAAATGAGAAACACTTTCTGCTGGCATATAACACACATGGTTTTAGAGGCCAACTGCCAAGGGAATCCTTGTTTGCAGGTGAAATTTCCTAAGATTGGCTTTCACTGTCTGCATTTCTGCCAGCAGTTGGTCTTTTGAGTTCAAACATAAATCTCCCACCAAGCTCAGCTTCACAGCATCCTTGAACTTCTCTAGTGACAATCTCTAAACCATTCTAAGCTCCTGTCATAAACCACTTTCACAGATTTCTAAACTATGTGAATATTTTGCTTTTAAAATATTGCCTCATTTACAGAAAAACAAAAAATGTAGTCTAGCATGAAATTCATAGTGTATATATTAACATATTCTTAATACTAATTAATATTTAATAATAGCAGCCATCATCTGATTTTGTAGTATTCACCAGACACTACTTAAGGACTTCATGTGCCATAATACACAGTAGTTACTATCATAACCCCACTTTACAAGTGAAACATAAATATAGGGAACAAAGCACATGTCTGCCTGGGTAAATACTTTTAATTGCAGCCATTGAATTCTGGAGTTTACATCCCTAACATTTTTTACAGTATTCTTAGTCATAATTTTTCCCAAGTAACTGCTATTTACTGAATTTAACACAGGCATGTTTTATAAAAATTGTCTAAAAGTTCAATTCTTAGTAGTAAATGTATAGTGTTATATGCTTAATAAGAATCTAATGAATGACAGAAAAAATACATTATCAGATAGTTTAGCAATACAATTTCATCTTCTGATATTAAAATACAGAAAAACACCTTAACTTCTACTAACTACATCAACAGAGAAAATAAAGGAAATTATTTAACTCATAACTTCTGTCTGCAGTTACCAAGTGACTTCATTAATATAAATCTTTCAGATGATTCCTTCTGGAAAATCATACATTTTGAAATACTTTTAAATCAAGAATATTTACCTGATTGTTCTAAAATTCTTGGTTCAGGTTCATCCAATTGTAAAAGCTCATCAAGAGCTAGCTTTGCTGCGTTGGATCTAGACTCCTTTTTGTTTTGTCCTAGTCCAGTCTTGTATTGAATACCATCCACCACAGCACAGAAAGCAAAATATGGTCCCATCACATTACCTTGAAAAAGAACTCAGAATGACTGCTACAATAATTCACAATATGTTCTTACAGAGGATATCTGCATAAAGGACAACATTCCAGTACAAAGATTATGAAAAACAATTTAGGGGCTGGGGAGATGGCTCAGTGTAATATGTGCTTCCCGGGCAAGCACAAGGGACTGAGTTCAATCCCCGGTTCCAGGAAAAAAAAAAAAAAAAAAAAAAAAAGAAAATTGGTCTAAAACACCAGGCTTTCTGAGGGTCAGAAGGTGTTGAAATCAAAGCTGGAAGTTCTGAGAAAGTAACCAGACTGGTCCCAAATTCAATACAGTCAGATTTAGAACACTGCATAAGCCATATATAGGTGATAGTGAGTTTTTAATAAAATGCTTGGCAATCAACCTACTGAACAACTAATAAGAGATAAAATGAAGGGACTTCTGGTACCCTTTCTCTTCTTTAAAAGTTCAGGACAAATAAAATTGAATTTATCCCATCTCTGGATCCCTCTAACACTTACAAACTCCAGAACATGACAGATTCCTTTAAAAAAACAAACAATGTACCCATCAGGGCATCATGGTAAAAAACTACAATTCACTATAGGTTAGGTAAGTAGAGGAGAAATCCACAAAGAAAACTAAAATAAACACAATAATAAAAATAAATTAAGAGGAAGAAATACAAATGGCAAATGAATATATGAAACAATGTTCAACAGTACTGGTAATTAGAGAAATACAAATTAAAACAACACTGAGATTACATCTCATCCCAGGAAGAATGACTACCATCAAGAAATCTAACAATAACAAATGTCAGTGGGGCTATGGGGAGAAAAGAACCCTTCTCTGTTGTTGGGAGTGTAGACTGGGTATAATCCCTGTGGAAATCAGTGTGGATATTCCTCAAAAAGATAGTATTTGAGGTCTCATTTGACTCAGCTATTCCTCTTCTGGGTATTTTCCCAGAATTAAAAACATCACAACACAGTGATATGTGTGCACCCATGTTTATAGTAGTAACTTTGTAACAGTTAGATCTTGGAAACAATACCATTGCCCATCAACCAAAGAATAGATATAAAAGATGTGATATTTTTATACTATGGAATATTACTAATTTATAAAGCAAGATAAACTTGAGGCTTTTATAGGTAAATGGATGCAATTAGAGGCTATACTCATAAGTGAAATAAATGAGACCCACATGTGTAAACACTTGTCTCCCTAGTGTAAGAACCTCAAAGAATAAAGAAAATCTGAAAGGTACAATAGATATAGCAAAAGGGAAACTGCTCAAAAGAATGAATAGGGATGAGGGAAAAGAAAAAAAAGGAAAAAAAGAAGGGGAAAATCATGTATCCTATTTATAGGATAGTTAAGATGATTATACTATTAATTTCTATTGGTGTTTTGAAGGTAGCAATTAATTCTTAATATTTTTACTCTGACCAATTTTACATGTTTATGTCTGGTCACTTGAGCAACTACACTGAAGTCAATAGTGTGCAATATAACAACCATTGTTGAATACCTATCATCTCATTTTGTTGAAATTGTGTATCATTTCTAATATCTGATTTTTTATTTTTCTATACTCTTCAAATAAAAAAACTGAAAATGCATTATTCTAAAATTACTTTCAGTGTTTTGATAATAAACATCAACCTGAGTAATTAAATTCATAGGTTATACATTTTTCTGATTCAAGTTTTGCTTGCTGGTATAATGGACTTTTAATAGTCTAAATCTCTATACTTTTGGATCATTAAATCCAGAGTCATCACACATCAACTCTACCAACTCATGTCCATATACAACCAATCATTAAACACACACACACACACACACACACACACACACACACACACACACACAGAAAAGTTTTATCAGAAATTCCTGTCTAGGTCTGGGTAAACTGCTTTTCTCTCATCATCAAAAACTTCAGGGGCAGGCACGATAGCTCAGCCAACTCAACCACTTTGGCAAGTGCAGGGGCTGGGGTTTTGTCTCCAGTCTACATGCAGTGCAGCCCCCATCTCCAGGGCATGCTGAGCCAGCGACTGAGTCCAGGCAAGCTGGTGTGCACCTGTAATCACAGTGCTGGGGAAGCTGAAAACAGGGATTAACGTGAGTCTGAGCTGCATAGTGTATTTTGTACCAAATATATCAATGAAAAAAACTTTCATGATTTACTAAACCAAGAGGGCATTTTGTATATGTGTGGTAAACAACCCAGCTGATTCTTATGTAGAAGATATTACAAATACTTGTTAAGTACTGGCTTCCATTTTTTAACCAGGATTCTCAAACTTTAATGGTTCTAAATCACATATACAACTTGTTTGTAATATTGGTATCTGGGTCTACAGAATCATGCTTTGAATATAAAGGATTAATAATTAATTATTAATGTCATTAATAATCAGTGGGTGATGTTTCTGAGTAATGTTTCCTAAGAAAAGCAAAAATTTTCCTTTATGAATTTTTTTTCTCTCTTATAGTGACCAATAGCCTACATTTCAGTCTGAGACTATAGGAAGAGTAACAAATTCGGCTCACCTTTTATATCAAAAAGAAGCCACCTTTTACTTTAATACCCTGTTTTTTGTCAACTGTTAAATTTACTAGTATTTCAAAGTAACAGTCTGAAAGTTGATATCACTGCAATCCTAGAATTAATAGCTCTGAATTCTCTTGCAAAGATATTAGCTTTGAGATCCACATTAGCAAAAGTTAGTACTGAGAAAAGGAAAAAAAAAATCAAGCTATCTGTAAGCACACATAAATACAAAGAGTTTTAAAGGCTTTTTTTTTTTTTTAAATTGTCAGTGTCCTTTAAAAACACTTGTTCTGGGCCAGCCAGATAGCCCAGCAGGCTAAAGTGCCTGCTTAGACAGTTTGCAGTGGTGGGGGTGATCCCTGGCATGCTGTGCCAGCCCTGTCCCCAGGATTACTGAAAGTATGACTGAGACTGGGCATGGTGGTGCGTGTCTATAATCCCAGCACTTGGGAAGTGAAAATAGAAGGATGACTACGAGTCCAATCTGTGTAGTGAGACCCTGTAGATCTTATACTAAATATAATAATAATAATAATAATAATAATAATAATAAAATTTGTTCTTTTATTACATTTTCCTAAACTTCTTCCTAATTACTGGCCAAAACATGAAGAGATCAGAAGCTGCTTCATGTATTTTACACATCTACATCCCTGTAGCCTTCTACAGGTACATGAGAAGAGTTGCAAAGCTTAAATGAAAATAGCAGAAACTATAATAGAAACAGACAAGTCTATGAACAGTATCAACTATCTAAGTACTCTTCACATCAAATTCTTGCATTTCAAGGGCCACATTTACCCATGCTTTTCCTTAGGCATCATAATCATAGAATTCTCTTAAGATCATCATAATACAAGTATTTAACATCACTGGAAAAGCATGTTTTACATGCAAGAAATATCAAGGAGAATACCCAAAATAATCCAGGAGAATTTCCTCAGTTTGGCTATTCACACACAAAAATTACAATGTAATGACTAAAACATTTTTATACTGTATTTCTTTCTAAAAGTTCAACAGGCCTAAAGCCAAAACACAAAAGTTCAAGTATATTTGTCAAGTTAGTATTTAACTTATTGTTTCATGCAGTAATCATAGGTAACACCACTGAAACGTTCTGCTTCTAATAGAAAAATATTTTCTAGTATTTGTCACACCCATACACAATTTTGTACTTGCCTGTTGTGACAGTTTCCTTAAGGTCAAGCTGAACCCGCTGCATTTGTGCAAACTGGTGCAAGGCTGATACAGGATTTATCTCTCCACGTTTGTATTTCATTATAAATTCCTTAGGTATTTTTTTTGGAGGAAGGACAGGATTTGAAATAGATGAAAGACTCTTGGAAAGCAACGGTTCTGGAAAACTACCTAAAAAAATGTTTACATTGTCAGTTTGGTTTAAAATACCCAAAAATGTTCAAAAGCACTCAATTCTTGAAAATAGAAGACAAATTTAGTCACTTTTTATAAGTTTCTACTGAATAATTTTGGCACACATGGCAAGCACACACTATTATTGCACATATCTTTCATTATACTAAGGTTATTTTCCAAAAAATGCAATATATCATTATTACATGATTAGTGATATCAAAGTATCTTGGAATTGTAGCAATATCAAAATCTTTACAGATGATATCACTAAGGCTTAGAATAGAGAAAAAGTGTTGGCATTAAAATCTGCTTTACATTTCCCACCACTATTTTATACTGCCATCATACTTAGGCATTGCAAATTATATGACTAGTAAACTTGAAATTCAATTTAATTTTTAAAGTATGTGTGTTCCTACTTTGTGCTTAACACTAAGCTACATGGTGTGGGGAATACAAATTCATGTAACTTCAATCCTTTCTCTGAGTCTCATATCAAAGAAGAAACACACTTGAAGCCTTCAACAGTTAAGGTAGTAATGAATTATGTGAGCCCAGGTGTAGGAGTTCTACAGGCTTGCTACAGTACTGCAAGTCATATATCCTCTCTGTGAGGCAGCTGCAGGGAAATGTACATGCAGTACATCTAAAACACATTAAACCTGGGGCTCAAAAGAACATACTGGCCATTCCAGCATCTTACAGCAATGAGGCAATACTATAAATGAAAACAAAGCATACCTGTCACTTGTGTGACTTTCGATGCCATATTTAGCAGGTTGCCACTTTCAGAGGTACGTTTTGCAGGTAGAGTTACGGTCTGGACTGCTGGCTGAATGGGCAAGTTCTTTTTCAACATCTGAGCGAAGCTGGGGACCCTGGATCTCTGAAACCAGTCATTGCAACCAGTTTTCTCACCTACAAATCATGATAAAATTGGTAAAGTGAAAACAAAATACTAAAAATACTCTGGAAAAATAAAATAAGCCGAAACCTTAGTTTTCTATTAATAGCTTTTACACACACCACACACACACACACACACACACACACACACACACACACACACACACACGGCCAAGTCCGTCTAATTGGTTTTATGATTTCTTTGTGAGTTTTAACAGAAAATGAATTCTCTCCCGAGTCCTTTTCCTAATTCTACTACAGGGTGGGCAGGAAAGGGCAGCATCCTAGGGAAACCCTTAAAGCTACTCAGGGATCATGAGAGAAATTAGCAGGGTGAAGAAAAAAAAAAAATGGTATAAGTTAGACTCCCAATTCTGACCCAGCTTCCACTCACTGTTGCTGTACTTCTCCTCTTCTGGGGTGGACCCTGCCTGCAGGTGGGTGTTGGTCAGGGGCAGGCCTAGCCTCAGGCTACGCGTTCTCCGGCTGCCTCCTGCTGCCGCCATTTCCCAGTCAAGGTCAATCTCTCCCCTCAGGCTGAAACACGCGGCCCAGACGCGTCTTTTAAAAGCGGCCCTGAGAGGCCCACCCCGGCGCTCTCTTTATCCAATCACCAACGGTCTTTGTTGCCCGCGCTCCGCCCAGCCCCACACGTGCGCCCTGCGCCTGCGCCTGCGCCTGCGCCTGCGCCTGCGCCATAGCTTTCTGTGTGGTGGCCTGCTGCGCAGTTCCTCACCCAGTTAGGAGAGCCTGAACTTGGTATACGTTCGAGGCTTTCGTGATTTCGTGAAGGCCAGAGGCTGAAGCACAGTTCTAGTGGATGGATACTGCTGGTAAAACTGTAGCTGCGTGTGGAGCCACACACGCCTGTAATTCTAGCAGGCCGATGGCTGAGGCTGGAGGATCCTTGAGAGTGTGAGACCAGCCTGGGCTATGAAGTGAGCTCAAGGCCAGCCGAACTCCATAGCGGGACCTTGTCTTCAAAAGGAAAAAAACAACCCTCTCAGCTTCCTGACCATGCCTCCAACTGTCGTCACAAAGCATAGTGGATGTTCATCACCCACTCGGTTTTCTGTAAGGCACTATTGGCCAGGTGCTTGGAATTGGAATTTCAAGCACATCCTTCTCTTTATCCCCAGACAGCCCGAGAAAATGCCCATGGCAAGGCCTGTCCTCAATAACCTTCCTGTGAAAACACCATGAATTCGCAGAAGCTTTGGCTGCAGGGGCCAAAGGACTCCTTTAGGAACATTAAGTTGGCCACTGAAAACAAATTACTATATCTGAGTAACAAATCGAATATGGCTGTTTTTAATTCTTTGAGGTCATAAAAGTTAAAAATGTACCTAATCAAAAGGTTACGTGAAATAGTTTAAAATATTTTTAATAGTAAATCACTGACCAAGTTTTACCATGTAACCAGGGAAGAATTCAAAGAATCCAATGACATCTAGTTTATTTTTTCTAATCAACGTTTCAGAGACCATCTAGTGTATTTTTAAAAAGACAGAAAAAAGACATTGATGGCTCATTGTAGCAAGAGGCAAATCCATCCATAAATACATGGTGAAATGAAAAAAAAAAAACAAAAAAACTAGATCTACCGCTCTCATTCAGCAATGTATTTTTCTTTAATGATTATCAAGTGCCCATTAGTAATTGTAATGTTAAATCAATCTAGATTTATTCTTAGCATTTGGAGACTTTTTAATTACAGGAAAGTAAAAAAATTTTAATGTTGCCAAAATGCATAAAGACATAGTAAAACTTCACTACAAAATGTAATCTCATTAGGAGCAAATCTGAAGGGACAGAAAGAACTACAGGTTTAAAGAATTACAGGAATGTGGAAAAACTTGTTTCATTCTGGAGTCACTCAGTTGTAGCATTCATCTTTGGTGTTTCTTGAAGCAGTTATTGTATTCTAATGATAATTTTGTATTTCCCTGATTCTTTCTACAATTATTACTTGGAATTCTGTAAGAAATATTTGTCCACTTCCTTTATAATTATTCAATCATTTATTTGAAAATGGAGTCATAAAAATTTTATTGCACATAATCCAACACAATCATTTATTTTACTTTTTGAATTATCCGATGTTCATTATTGAAAGGCCTTTCACTAATAAAAAGCTGCTGCTGTGTCTTTTTGAAATGCTTTTTTTTAGCCGGGCATGGTGGCGCATGCTTGTAATCCCAGAACTTGGGAGGCTGAGGCAGGATTGTTGTGAGTTCGAGACCAGCCTGAGCTACAAAGTGAGTTTGAGGCCAGCCTGAACTGCACAGTGAGACCCTGTCTCAAAAAAAAAAAGCTTTCTTAGAATTTCTTTACTTTCTGACACTATAGGACACTGTAAGACACTGTCATTGTCCTCTTCTAGACCTAAAATTGGCCAGGAGCCTGTTACCTTAACTGAGGAACAGGGTTTAAAGACTAAAATCTGGGCAGTGGGTGTTTTTATTTCTTGTGTCTTTGTACAGTTGATAGCTATAAAAATGTATTTCTGTATATTAACTCCACAGATTAATCTCTATTTCTGTATTTATTTACATAAAAGTGAATTTGTACTTAACCCTTTAATTGTAATCCAGTATCTCAGCATCCATTTAGCTTTCCTTTTTGTTTATATTTTTTTCTTTGACAATGAGAAATCTGGCTATACCTAAAAATGTATTTGTCACAGTATATAGTACTTGCAGTTTTCTTAATCTGCACTGAGAAAAAGATTTATTGACTGGTGCTTTTTTTTTTTTTTTCTCACCTTCACTCATAACACACATAACATCTACGTGGAATACTCTTTTCCAAAGTCACTTGAGTTATTTACAGTTCTATGGGCTTTGAAAACTGCACAGAACCATGTATTTAACACTACAGTACCATACAGAATAGTTTTACTATCCTAAATTTTTTTTTTTTTTATTGAACTACAAATGTCAATCAGACAGTTTCAAGACACCTAAACAATACAGATTCGATAAATTAATACACTGCAAACTGTTTTCATAATGTTTTGGTATTGTACAAGGTGCATACATGATATTATATTTACAGATATTATTTTAGCAGATATCTCTTATCAGTGAATTAAGAGTGTAGCTGCTTATTTTTTATACCTGAATTATATCAAAAATTCAATAATTATTTTTCTAGTGGATGGCCGTAGTACTAGAAACCAACATAATATCCTGTCCAACCACCATTAGTGTAGATCTTGCCTCTTATAGAATTATATAGAAGCACAGCGTTATCTATCCCAACTGTACTGTCTATACACACACATCATGTTATTTTCTTTCTACACTCCTTCGTCTACACCTGTCAAAGGTGGGCACTCCATTGTCATTCAACTAACTCGGACAGAGGACTACTGACTAGAATATATAAAGAACTAAGATATAACAGGGCCCTCAAATTTAAAGACCCAAATCAGAAATGGGTATCTGAGATGAATACACACTTCTCAGAGGACAAAATTAAAGCAGCGAATAAATATATTAAAAAATGCTCCACATTGCTAGCCATTCGTGAAATGCAAATAAAAACAACACTGAGATACCATCTCACTCCAGAAAGAATGGCTATCATAAGGAAATCAACCAACAACAAATGCTGGAGAAGTTGTGGGGAAAAGGGAACCCTTCTCCACTGCTGGTGGGAATGTAGACTGGTACAACCACTGTGGAGGTCAGTGTGGAGACTCCTCAAAAGAGTAGGACTAGAAATCCCATTCAAGCCGGCTATCCCCCTACTGGGAATTTTCCCAAAGGATCTGGATACATTGTATCATAGAGATATATGTGTACCTATGTTTATAGCAACACAACGTGTGATAGCAAAATCTTGGAAACAAACAAGATGTCCATCACATGAGGAATGGTTGAAAAAGATGTGGTATTTCTATATAATGAAGTATTACTCAGCTATTAAGAATGATAAGTTCGAAGCATTTATACTGAAGTGGATGCCACTTGAACATATACTCATAAGTGAAATAAACCAGACACACATGTGTAAATATCGTATAGTCTCTCTAGTATAACAAGCAAAAAGCAGAAATACAAAAGGAAACGTACAACAAGTAAAATCAATTGAGTCAGATAAGGCAAAGTGAATGGCATATGCTGCAGGATACTAATCAGCTAAAATTTGTTTTTGATGGCCTTTTTGTAGTTAATGTATTTCCTGACTTGTGGTAACTGTTGATCTCTTTTTCTGTTCCTACTGTTTTTCTTCTATAATTTCATAACAGTGGAATTACTTCAGCCAGGGAGATAGATCAGCAGCTTAAATATCCCATAATACCACTATTTGTATGTTTAATTGTTAGAGGATCTCTTGTTTCCAGTTTTTTACAATTAATGTCTAAATTAAGCATCTGGGTACATAGATTTTCCATTTATTTGGTTAAGTGATTAGGAGTGGGATTGCTGCATGACGTAAGAGTATACTCAACTTTATAAGAAACTGACAAACTTTTCTAAAATGAATATACCATTTTTGCATTCCCATAAAAATGAAGAATTCTTATTACTATCACCAGCATTTGGTGTTAATTTTTAATTTTTTTTAAATTAACAAAAGTAATTAATTTATGTTTTAAGTACAGGGTCTATAGGGCTTCACTGCACAGATCAGACTTGTAGTGAATCTTTCTGTTTTCAGTCTCACAAACACTGGTATTACAGGCATGTGCCACTATGTCCAGTCTCAATAGCTGGGTAGGGCCAGAAGGGGAGGCTGGAGATTGAACCCCAGGCCCTGAGTCTGCCTAAGCAAGCACTCTAATCCACTGAGCTATCTGGCTGGCCCCCAGTATTGTCAATTTTAAAATTTATTTTAATCATTATAATGAATACTTAATTGTTTCAACATATAAATTTCTCTATTAAATGATGACCATCATTTCATATTATCTTTGCAATTCAAAAATCTTTCCATAATGTCATTTAAAGGCTGTCTTTTTAATTAGCTGTGTATTTAATGTTGATTTTCAATAATATTTTTATATTCTCTGTACAGATTTGCAACATGTTCTTTTGATCTGTGGCTTGAGTATTGAAGTTTCTTTGTAGAATATAAATTTTCAAGTTTGTTGAAGTCTGGTTTATTAGTATTTTTTTTAATGAAGCTTTGGCTCATGTAACTAAAAGCTCATCATCAAACCCAACATTTTCCACATTAGATGTATGACCCACTTTCCATTTTGAAATAATTTTTGTATAAGAAATGAAGCATGTCTTGATGTGTGTGTGTGGGGGTGAATGTGCCTATGTATATCTGATTTTTTTTTAAGACATTCCAAGGTAATAGTTTATTTTAAATCTACTTCAATAAATTATATATGTATGGATTTATACGTGTATGTTCTCCATGTATGATTTTAAAGTATCTAAGAAAATGTTGGTAATTAAACAGACTAGCCATGTTGATATTAGTAAGATTAGACAAACTGTCACTGACTTTAATACACTATTGATGAAGAAAGGTTAATTCAAGGCTTTAACTCTGAGCTTCATAAAAACATGTCAGGGTATATTTGAGAAATCGATTCTCATTATACTATAAAATTAACTAAAATACCTTAACATTTTCAAAACAATGTAAAGTCAATTGTTTTTCCTTTATAAGCAAAGTTAGAAAATTTGATCTGATATTTTGACAGTTTTAGTTCACCTATACATTCTGGAGTGAAGGGTAACACAAGCTGGCCAAAAGAAAGGAGAGTTTACCCGTCTACCTCTAATATTCTTCAGTAAATTATTATGAAAACAACCCTTTTCAACAAGGCAGTATACCCAGTGCTTTGAAGTAAAAATAGGGACTTTGGTAAAAGTAGA
>PVKA01033502.1:0-19035 GCA_004027165.1 Ctenomys sociabilis
TTTTAATTAGTCTAGCTTCTTACACACTTGGTCCTTTTTTATTTCTTTCTAATGTGGAATAAGATACTATTTAATATTGTTCTTCCATAGCTAATATTTTTATGTATATGCATTAATCATTTTTTTCCATTTGGACAATTTCATTTTTGTGTATCTTGGTATGATTTTATTTAAATTTCTTGTGCAAAAGGTTCATTTTTCTTGGAAATGTGGTATTGTAAGTTGAACTAAATTCAGAAATTATAAATCTTTAAATATTATTGCCTACTCCTTTCTACTTTGAGAATTCTAATTATATGAATATAAAAGAAAGAAAGGAGCAGTTAATGCTCCTTTTGTTTTTACTCTGACTCTTTTTCCTCTCTTGAATTTCTTATAACTTCTTAGTTATTTTTTTAAAAAAGAAAACTTATATGTTTATACCTGTTAATCTGAAAAACTAATACGCACATAACATCATGTAATACAGCAACCATTGTTGGATTCCTGTTACTTTGATTTAGTGAAATCTTGTATCATGTATAATGCTGTTTTCTTCTATCACTATTTTGTGTTCTTTACAAATAATAATAAAAAGTACAAAAAAAAAAAAAAAAAAAAAAAAAAAAAAAAAAAAAAAAAAAAAAAAAAAAGAAGGGAGCCTGTTCAGAGAGGCTCAGGAGGTGCTCAAGCTTGTATTTCATACAATCTGTGTCATCAGTCAATCCAATCCATTTGTAGATTTTTTTTATCCAGCTCCTTCCCACCCTATAATATGGGGCCTTCATTTATTGTTTTTATATGTATTCAGCCTCACATTTTTTCCTAATAAGAGTATATATCCCATAGTTCACAATCCCCTCCAAGGTGGGAGCCAATTGTGAGCTAGAACAGCTTTGCTTATTTATATATTTATGTATTTTGTATTTTAGGGAAGGATCTACAGGGTGTTCAGGGTGTCACTACTAGATGGGACTCCTGGTGGTTCTACTATGTTCAGCCTCCTAAGTGCTGGGATTATAGGCCTGTGCCACCACGCCCAGTCTCAGTTGCCCTCTCAGCATGCCCTGGGGGTGGGGCTGGCTTGGCAGACCTAGGGATCAAACTCCTAGCCCCTGTGCAGGCTGGCAGACACTTTAATCCGCTGATCTATTTGGCCGGCCTTAGAACAGATTTAAATCCAAATGTAGTGAAACAAGATATGGTTCCCAGTCCCTTAGGTTGTCTCAAGCACATAACTGAAGTATGTTCCTCCACTTTCCATTACCCATTCTTGATTTCCCTCACCTGTACTACCATGTTGGCAGTGTCATTTTTTGATGTGGAGGGTCCCCTAGAGCTTTATGCTCTCAGAGGAAGAGCTCTTGGATGTTGACTGGCTTACTGGGGCACAATAATGAGAAAAGAGACTAGGACATCAGGCCTGGTAAAATGTTTTAGATCTTCAGCCATGCAGGGCCTGAGTTCTTAGTTATTACAATGACTAAACGTTCTTATTGTTGTTCACAGAAGTACTAAGAGATATTCGAATGAACACTCTAGGTTTAGTTAATATTACTTCCGGTCTCGTTGTGTTATGTTACTATAGTCGTAATAATCAATGTCCATTATCTCAGAAAATAATGTCTATCTTTTATAAAGTGGTCAGAAGGTAATCACAGTTCCTATTTTAATGGGTTCTTTAAAAGGTGGTAACCTTCCTTCCTTCCTTTCTTTCTTTCTTTCTTTCTTTCTTTCTTTCTTTCTTTCTTTCTTTCTTTCTTCTTTCTCTTCCTTTTTGTATTTTAAGGAAGGGTCTACAGGGTATTCAAGGTCTCACTACTAGATTGGACACAGTGATCCGCCTGTATGCAACCTCCCGAGAGATAGGATTACAGGTGCACGCACCATGCCCAGTCTTACCTTCTTATATTTCGTTTCAACTGTCAATAGGATGGAAACAAGAGAACATGATGTTTTTTATATAATGTGATACTGAGAGAAGCCACTAAAAAAGCTACCGAAAAATATACACTTAATAGAGATAGATCATTTGAGTAACTCACAAGAAGACAGAAAGAAGAAACAGAAAATTAAAATTAAAATAGCATCCTTTATTCTGAACACTTTGCTGGGGATAGAGCTCAGTGACACAGAGCTTGCCTGGCAAGTGCAAGGTCCTGAGTTTGATTCCTGGTACAAAAACAAAACAAAATCCCTGCCCCTGAACCCTGAACATTTCCACAATTACAATAAATATAGACATTCTTAATACATCAATTGAAAGACAGAAATTAGCCAAGTGGGTTCAAAATTAACATTATTCCACTGTGGGGTGCCCACACAAGAAATTTTCTTCAAGCATGCAACATAACATACTTGAAGTAGGTAAAAGAAAAAGAATGAAAAAGAGTGTGAAGCATTACAAGAAAGAAAAGGAGCTACATTAATTTACATAAAGAAGATTTTAGGGCAAAGGAAACTAACAGAGACAGAAAGGGGTGTTATATAATGATAAAGGTTTCAATCTATGGAGAACACATAACTTCTTAGAGGTGCATTACAGCTGAGGTGTAAACTATAGAAGAAAATTGGATACAACTGATGGGGACATAGGTAGAGCCTATGGGAGAGCTCAGATCCCTTTCTTGAACAACGGTTGAAACAACTAGACAGAAAATTAAGAAGGCTACAGGAGAGCTCTATGATACCAGTGATGGAAGGCATCTATTTGTCATTTCTTTTTTTTTTTTTTTTTTGTGGTACTGGGGATGGAACTCAGGACCTTGCACTTGCCAGGCAGGTGCTTATATCCCAGGCCCCTATTTGTCATTTCTGTGTCACTCTCTTCAGTAATAGTTGAACAAGTATTATTTTCAAGGGCCTACAGAGCATATGCCAAAACAGACCATTCCCTGGGCCATGAAATAAAGCTCAATCAATTTCAAATGATTGAAATCATACGCAATGTGTTTTCTGACCACAGTGAAATAAAACTAGAAACCAGTGACAGAAAAATAAGAGGAAAATGTTTAGACTCTTGAAAATTAAATACCACACTTCCGCATAACCCATGGGCTTGGCACCGCATAACCCATGGGCTTGGCATGGAACACCCATTTGAACTGAGCAGATGTGGTTCTGAGTATGGAAGGTCTACCTGGGGATTGTTGCCAATGGTCTCAATAGTGAGACCATTGCTGTTGGCCAATGTTATTTATAAATATAATTACAAAGGCCTACATCAAATATTAGTGCATCAATATTAATCTTCTAAAGAAGGCAAATGTGGTTCACTATTAAGCTATTAACTGTGATAGGCCCTAAAAAGGCATCTGTTTAAAAATGTAACCACTATGACCAGACGTGATGGCACACTCCTGTAATAGCTGCAGTGGTCCATGCCTGTAATCCCAGCACTGAGGAGGCTGAGACAGGAAGGTCACTACAAGTCTGAACTGCATAGTGCGCCCCTGTACCAAGTACATAAAATTAAAAAAAAAACGTAACAACTATATTTGGTTACTAAAATACTACTGGTAAAACAAGAAGAGAAGGACAATTACTATGTCTCTCTTCTGCCTCAAATCCTGTAAGTTATTAATTGTACTTGGAAAAAACATTAAAATTTTGATAAGACTTGGGCCCCCCTGTCTGCATGACCTCCTCTCTCACCTCTCTCTTCAACACTCCAGTTCACACCGACCCACTTTTAGCGCATGAATTCAGCAAGCACTTTCCCACCATAGGGGTGTTGCATACCTAAATTTCTGTCTGCAGCACTTTTACTCAGGACTTCTAAAGGCCCAAATTTTCACTATGTTCTTTATTTCTCAATAAAAAATGGTGTCAAAATTTAAAAAAAGTTTTAACTTACTGCTCCATGGTGGAATTGAAAGATAGTCTGTGCATTTCTCTGGTTTTTCTTATATTTTCATTTCATTTATGTTAGGTTTTTGTGGTGGATTAACTAATGATCAGCGTGGAACACCCATTTGAACTGAGCAGATGTGGTTTTTTTTTTTTTTTTTTTGTCTTTTTTTGAGACAGGGTCTCACTATGCAGTTCAGGCTGGCCTTGAGCTCACTTTGTAGCTCAGGCTGGTCTCGAACTCACAACAATCCTCCTGCCTCAGCCTCCCGAGTGCTGGGATTACAGGCATGCGCCACCACGCCCGGCTTACAGATGTGGTTTTGAGTATGGAAGGTCTACCTGGGGATTGTTGCCAAGAGCAGAAAGGGAGAACTGAGGGGAAGATGGCATGCTGCTGCTGGAGAGCCTTGTTGCCCCGGCTTTCTTGGCGTGAACTCAGCAATTCTCATCATCGGAGGAGCTCGGGTCCTCACTGTGAGGATGGCGGTGGCTCTCGGTGAGGAAGCTTGGGTCCTTGAGTGTCACTTCGTGGCTCCAGTGCAGAGCCCTCAGTCTGGTGCCCAGATCCTTTAGTCACTGGCACAGACTTTGTGGCTTCCACCACTGATCTTTGGGCCATCCCAGTGCAGATCCTTGATATAGACTTGCACAAGATGTTGTTGTGGACAGCATTCAGGTCCCCACCTGGACTGTGGGGACTTTGCTGTGGGATCCATGTCCTCAGCTCGAATCTCTGAGTCTCTAAGACTTAGGCACATCTCTTGCACTCCTCTGCATTTAACTTTTTGGGTGAATATTGTAAAATAGCCCTATAAATGATATGTACTGTGTTATCATTTCCCTTGCAAACCCTGACTACAACAGTTTGCAAAAGGAAAAGTCACAATGAACTATTTCGGTGTTTTAATACTTTTAATGTTTTGGTAAGATATGAAATACTGGTATAATATTTTTTCCCTAAATAAGTAGTTTGTTCAAGTACCATTCATTGAATAATGTAACCATTTCTGGGTGATTTAATCCATTACATTTCAAATAACCGTGGCACTGTTCCTGTCGTTCACCGAGAGTCCTAGGTATTTGGCAGAGCAAGTGTCCTGAGGCTGTTATTCTCTTTTAAAATATTATTTTATTGTTTGTTTTCTGATTAAATTTGAAAGTTATTTTTTCCCAAATATGTGTTATGATTTTGATTTAAACAATTAAAGTTTTAGCATAATTCAAATGAAAGTACCCCTTTGCAACATGTCATCTTTGTATGTAGGGTCTTGGTGATTCTATTCACCTATTAAATTTTTATCTTGTGTTTCTGGAGAATTTGTAGGTACTGGCCAATTCTTTTTTTTTTAGGTTGACAAAAATAAGTTTACTGCATAAGTTTACTATAGATTTGTAAAAATCTATATTAGCCACTTCCTCCACAAAATATCACAGGTGTTTAATTGCAAATGTCAAACTCCAGTTATGCAAAGCAAGCTGCCTTTCCATTGAACTGTATCAAGATATCCATTTCTTTTTCATTTGATATGACATATATTTTGATTATTTTAAAATTGATGTTAGACCCCCAAGATAGTATCACTTTCTAGTGAAATTTTAATATTGAATTTTTTATATTACCAATTCCTCTCATTTTAATGAGAAAAAGATAAAGTAGCAATGAAACAGTTTCAAGACACATTAGTATGACAGTAACAATATTTTTTTTTTTACTTTTCACAGTACTTTATTGTTTAATTGTAAAAACTATAATTATAGAAACTGAAATTTGTTCTTTAATTTCATCTGTGGCCCATTGGTTGCTGATCAATTCTTATTATTGCTGAAATGCTTTAATTCGATGATAATGTAGAAGAGGGTGCTTTGCGTTGTACTGTAGCCTCTTTATAGATTTGTGTAAATATGTATGTCAGGCAATAGTCAATGATAGCTCAAATCTTAGTACTAAACATGTATTTATTTATTTATTTATTTTGTCTTTTTGAGACAGGGTCTCACTATGCAGTTCAGGCTGGCCTTAAGCTCACTTTGTAGATCAGGCTGATCTCGAACTCACAACAATCCTCCTGCCTCAGCCTCCCGAGTGCTGGGATTACAGGCATGCGCCACCATGCCCGGCATAAACATGTATTTAATCTTACCATTACCACAACCCATATTGTACTTGAAGGGAGGAGGTTTTTAAGAGCTCACATAAACTGCCTGAGGTTCCACAGCTCAGAGGCAGCAGTGCCTAACACTGACCATAGGAGATTGGGGTCATTCATTTCCACATGGGAGAGAAGAAGCCAGGAATGGATGGGGAATGAAATAGTTGGAAATATCTTGTTATTGTCTCATTGTATCCCTTCCTTCTCTCACTTACAACCAAAGACTTGATGGGTGAGACAAAGATTTGAGTCAAAGGTTTTCTTGTCTTCTACAGAGACACTAAAGATTATCACCTGTGTTCTTTGGGGAGTGGTGAATGGTACAGAACACAGCAGCCAGTAACACTGAAACCCTCAGCTTTACACTAGAGAGGAACTGACGGCTTCCAGTAATGATTCAAATGACTATGGACACTCATCCTTTCCTAGCAGTGCCCTGGGACCACTACACCCTGGCTGGCATCTGGATGGCAGTCTTGGGAAAGGAGGCAGATCTAGTGCTTTTCTTAATTTGTTTTGTGGGGCTTTCAAATTATATTTTGTTTTATTTTATTTTATTTTGAGGCAGAGTCTCACAAAGTCTCAACTAGAGTCCTCCTAGTTGAGTCAGAGTCTCACTCCTTCGTGAGGCAGAATCTCACGAAGTCTCAAAGTATACTGCGCATAATTTGCTACACTTTTTATCTGGCTAATTAGTCCAGGCTAGGTTTGAACTTCTGAGCCTTTTTTTTTTTTTTTTTGATGGAACTGGGAATTGAGCTCAGGCTCTTGCATTTGCCAGGTAAGTACTATTTCTACTGAGCCATCACCCTGGCCCCCTGGGCTTGAACTTCTGATTCTGCCTCAGAATGCTGGGATTACCAGGTGTGCATCACCATGCACCCAGCTCAGATGCAATATTTTTATAAAAAATTAGCTACTCAGATGAGAGGTGCTGAAAGTTTAGAAGATACACTAGATTTCAAAGACTGTGAAAAAACAACAAAGTAAAAATAACTCACTTATGATTTCTTAACCTTGCCTATCCTGTTCAATGGCAAATGATGGAATTAAAGCACATTATTAAAATCACTTTTACTTGCTGTTCATATTTACTTAAGTGGTTCTTGAACATTTTAAAGTACATAGTTCCAATTCAATTTTTATTGGATAAGGACAGGACTGATAACTCAGCAGACTAAAGGCCTTGTTTAGGCTGAGAGCGGGGGCTGGGTTTGATCTCTGGTGTGCTGTGCAGGCCCCACCCCTAGGTGCACTGAGAAGGCAGTGGAGACTGGGCATGGTGGTGCACACCCATAATCACAACACTTGGGAGCCTGAAAACAAGAGAATCACAATGAGTCCGATCTACGTAGTGTGATTCTGTACACCCTGCCCTAACTCCAGAAAGAAAAAAAAAAATTATTGGATAGATTCTTCTTTTAGAAATAATGATTTCTGCTTCTAGCAGATAAGTAAGGGTAGAGGGAGATCACCTTTGTCCAACCTGGATGGAGGTGGTTAAAGCTGTGTTGTATTTCATATGAGTTTTGGCTGATTTCTGTTAGGACTTCTTTCTAGGATGTATGTAGCATGCTGGAAGTCCAACATAAAACTCCTAGAGTGTTTGCTACACTTTTTATCTGGCAGGATTCTAACTCTAAGCTTTGTGCCTCTAGCCCTACAAGCCTGAGGAAATCTCTGCCCACTTCTTATTGTCTCAGCTACATCTGCTGGTTCTTCAGCCCTGTGTCAGTCAGCAAATGCCTGCAAGGTGAAGCAACGCAATGGTCCAGTAGCTGGCAGTGGCAGCTTCTCTGTGGAATTCCTTTCTCTCCTGCGTTTTGGCCACTGAGTCATACTTGGCAGCTCTTCGGTGTGCCTTTTAGTCTTGCATGGGCAAGGTCATTCCTTTGCTTGACCAGAAGCAAGAGTGAGTGTAGTCCTTTTCACCCAGAGTTCCCTCTAGGAATTAGCTGGTGTCCTAAACCTGAGACATCTGTTCTGGGCAGCTGAGTAACATGCCTCATGCACCCAGACTGTGCATAATAGCACATTTAACAAAATAGAGCCCTCATGAGTGAGACTGTTCTTTTAAGAGAGATCCCAGAAGGCTTGTGTTGTATGAGGATCCAAAGAAAAGACAATGTCTATGAACTAGGAAGTGGGCTCTGACCAGAAATGAAGCCTTCTGGTACACTAGGTTTGGGTTTCCCAGCTCCGAGTCTATGGCATTTTGTTGTAGAAGTAAGTCTGGTCTAAGGCTGACAGCTTTATCCAGCCACTGGATAATGGGGAGGGTGTTAATTACAAAAATTGTAATATAGCATGCTGGTCATATAGAAGGGGAACAACGACAAAAAAGAAACAGGAAAAAATAATAATGGCTGAAATTTTCCAGTTTATGATAGATATCAAGTCAAACCTGGGAAACTGAGAGAAGATTAAATAGTATAGATGCCAAATAATCTATACGTAGAACTTCAAGAAGTGAAAAACAAACAGAAAATCTTGGAAGAAGACAGAGGCAAAAAAGCCTCACCTTACCTTCTGAGAAAATAGGATAAGAATAACACCTTGGATGTTGGTCAGAGGGTACAAAGTTTCAGTTAAATAAGGGGATCAACTCCTGAATTTCTTAGAAAGGTCACTATGGCTAATAATGACACGTTACATACCTGAACATTGCTAAGAGTAGACCTTACATGTTCTTAACATGCACACACACACACATACACACACACACACACACACAGATAATTATGTGAGGTGATGACTATGTTTTTAGCTTGATTGTGGAAATCTTTTATATATATATATATATATATATATATATATATATATTCTTCAAAGCATCACACTGTGTTATAAATCCAGCTTTTCCTTGTGAATTTTACCTCAATAAAGCCAGACCTAAGCATCTGACTAGCAAGCTCAAGGACCTGGGTTGGATCCCCAGGACCATATGCTGCACTGGCCCTCAGGCATGCTGAGCTGGCCATGGAGTCCAGGCATGGTGGCACACACTTAGAATCCCAGTGCTGGAGAGGCTGATAGCAGCAGGATCACTATGAGTCCAAGCTGTGTAATGAGACCCTGTACCAAATACATAAAATTTATTTATTTATTTATTTTAATTAATTAATTATTTTTTTTTTGTGGAACCAGGGATTGAACTCAGGCCCTTGTACTTGCCAGGGAAGCACTTATTCCACTGAGCCACCTCCCTGGGCCATCCAAATACATAAAATTTAAACAACCTTCCCCACCCAATGAATCTATAAATTGGTGCAAAACTTTCGGAAATTAAGAGGATGTGTGTGTGAGTGGATGTATGTGTCTGTGTATCTTTGTGTACATGTGTGTGTTCATGCCTGTGTATCTCAAAGTTTATATTTGTATTTTTAATCTAATAATGTTATTTATCAAAAGTAATCTTGGAGAAACTTTGGAAAATCAGCTGTGTTTTCAAATTCATCATATTGTTATTATTAGACAATAAAAAACAATCCAAATTAAATGAATAGAAGTTTAGTTAAATTCTGATTTATAAGTTTAGTAACATACTATGACACCATTTAGATAGATAAAACATGATTTAATCTGTGTCGTGTAAAATATTGCAGGATGTGAAGGAAAAACTAAATCACGGACACAAAACATTCATATCCTAAAATGAAATGTTCACATCACAAAATCTCTGGAGAAACAGACACAGAAATCTTCACTGCTGTTAACTTTGATTTTGATGCAGGGGAAGGAACACTTGGCTTCAGTTTTTTACTTGACACCATGGTGTTGCCTAAATGCTTTCTCTGTAATACCTGCAGTCAGGTATTACATGTCTGAATAAGTTTTAAATAAATGCATGTACACTTGGGGACATCCCCAAGTGGAAAAATTTCAAAGGAAACCCCAGAGGAAACATAATTCTACATCTCTTGAAGAAACTCTTTGGCTTCGGAGGACAAACACTGTAGGGAAGGGCTGACTGCTCAGGGAGAAGGAATCCTAAGGCCCACAGAATTCTTAGGGGTGCAGGGGAGATGGAAGAAATGTTAAATGCTCGCGGTGCAGGCCGCTTGGTGGAAATAGTAGCAGCAACATTCTCCAAACGTTGTCTTACCTGTTCAGACCTGGGAACACCTTCAGCAAGGTAATTACAATCAGATGTCACTGAATGTGAAGAACTGTGGAGAGAGGCTCTTGTCCCGGTTCCTTTTGCTATAGGCAGAAACAAGACCAGTCATAGTCAGGAAATTTCTAGGATCACAGAGCCTTGGATGAGTGGCATGACTCACGCCTATCACTGCTCCCAAGGAGTTTGCCCTTTGAGGGAAGTACCTCTTTTGGCCCCAAGGTATCCAAAGACACATGGAAAATACATAGTTATCTATAGTGCTTTACCTGCAACTGGTAGGTCTTCCCCAAAGATAAGGAGGCTGAGGACATGGTTGGCTGATCGTTGTAGAGGTTGAATTCTCTGGAAGTAGCCCCTTTCCCTCTCTCACCCTGCAGTCAGTCTTATCCGGTCCATCTATACCCATTTCATAATCAGAAGAAGCAAAAGCGGAGTGGTCACAGTGCTTCACGTCACTGTACCTTCAGGAAAATGTAAAGTGTCCTGGGGGAGGGAGAGCTCAGCCGCATCAGCCGTGTAGAAGCTGCCCTTTAGATGGCCGCACGCGATGAGCGTTTTAGATGAGCTTGATTTTCACCTCCCACGTCTGTGCATTCTTCGTTTTTTTATTTCCTTTTACCTCCTTGGCGTTCATAAAGCATCTTTTTTTATGCTCTGAATTATTCTCTTTCTCATCTCTGCATTCTTTCACGATATTCTTTCCCTCACTTTTGTCTTTCTTTTTCCTTTTCTGTCAGTACTGAGGATTGAACCCAGGGCCATATACACACCAGTCAAGTGCCATGGCCCCGAGCTACATTTCTAGTCTGACCCTTCTTTCTTACCTCTTTTTCTCACCATCCTGCCCCATCTCTCTTTATATCTTTATATTTAAGTAGCTTCTCAAAGAGGTTGGAGAGGGTGCAAACTGGGAATAAATAGATAAACATTGAGATGAGGAAATGTTTAAGGCTTGGAGCTTTGGAGTTGTATTGATACATTAATAAAGGCAGAAAGAAGAATCACCGCAGGTTAAATGGGTCAAAAGTAGGACAATGAAAAAGACAAGAGCAGATAGAGGGAGAAAAGGTACAGTGTATACTTGGTAAAAGTAAGAAATTAAAGGGAATTATAAATAGAGATGAAGCATATTGAAAGACAAGTTTTATTTATTTATTTTTATTTTTTGTATTTTAGGGAAGTGTCTACAGGGTGTTCAGGGTCTCACTACTAGTCAGACTTACAGTGATCCGCATGTTTAGGCTTCCCAGCAGTTGGGATTACAGGCGGGCGCCACCATATCCGGTCTCAATTGTCATCTCAGTGTGCCCTGGGGGCTGTGCCAGTAAGGCAGACTGGGGGATTGAAACCTTGTCCCTTGAGCCTGGTTGCAGGTGCTTTAATCCACTGGGCTGTTTGGCTGGCCATGAAAAACAAATTTTAATGTATATGTACAATACCTTTTCATACCTTCAGTTAAATAACTAAGTGCATGAAAGAAAGAAGAAAGAAAAAGAGAGAGAAAGAAGGGTAGAGGGAGGGAGAGAGACAGACATAGAAGAGGGTGAGTAGAAAGCAGGGTGAGGGGGAAAAAAGATGGGGAAAAAGAGGGAGGGCGAGAAAGAGAATATGAGCAATCATGCCATCATTCTCAGGAAATTATCTGTCTGTCTATCTATCTATCAATCTATCTATCTATCTATCTATCTATCTATCTATCTATCTATCTATCTATCTATCATCTGTCTATCTATCTGAGCAAGAAGGTTTGGGAGAGACTTAGTCTTGCAGGGAAGGTTATGTTGAGTGCATGCAGTGGAACTTCTTAGGACTTTAGGAAAACAATACTTACCCTTCCAAAGGCTTTGTCACATGTTTGAGGAATCTGAATTATCAAATAAGAAAAAAGATCAGTAGAAGTAGGGATAGCACATTTCTTTTTTGACCTCAAGATGTATATACATCAATATACTTTCTATTGATAAGATTGTTTCATCATCTAGACCTTTCTTGTCACCTAAGTTCCCATGAGGTTCTTAAGAGGTAATGGGGAAAAGGACTAATTTTCCTTTTTCTTTCTTTCTTTTTTTTTTTCTTTGGTGGAACTGGGGGTTGAACTCAGGCCCTTGTGCTTGTCAGGGAAGTGCTCATTCTACTGAGCCATTTCCTCGGCCCCAAATTCTTAGTTTTCTTTAGGTAAAAGGTAAATAGTTAGATGAGATAATATTTGGCACTGAGTTCGTGTTTTACAACTTTCCCACACTGTAGAGGGAATCTCACACCCCCACCAGAGACACACTCCATTGCTAAGGGTGATATTCTTAGTTCTTATGCTGTAGTGACCCAGTAGCTTTTCCCCATGGGACGCTGCTGCCAGACCTAGACATACAGGGTGGCTTAAAGCATCGCCTCTCTCCAGAAAGTTGATATAGCCATAATACGAGACAGCTACCAGGGTGCTTGCTTGGCAGGACCTAGCTACATGTCCTTGATCTTTTAAAATAACATTTATCACTATGTGATATAGCATTTATCACTGTGTCATATAGCACTTAGTACTAGGTGACATAGCACTTAGCACTATGTCATATAGCACTTAGCATTATGTCATGTAACAGTACTATATGATATGCTGTATGTGTTTCTTATTTGTTATATGGACTTTTATACCACATGAGTTTCATGAATGGAAACTTTATTCTGCTCACCAATTTTTGAAAAGACTAGGTTATGGAAGTGACTCAATAAACATTTCTTGAATAAATAAATGAAGGAGTAGGTAGCTTTTATTTGTAGGACAAACACATGGCACTAATACTCGGGGCATCAGGAGACAGGAAAACTTATTATGAACCATTTCTTATTTCTGCCTTTCTAAGGGATTTTCCTGCCCAAAAAAGGAAGGAAAGGAGGATCCTACCATCTTTCAGGTCAGTAGCCATCTTCCCATAAATACCTGTGACAGAGCACCCCGAACGTCATGGCTTCTGAGGCTAGATAAGTGGCTTTAGCATGAGATTAATAAATGTTGAAAGTCCCACTCACTTACTTTTATCTGACACCTTCTCTGCACCCAGGCACATATAGTTGAAGATGCCCATCCCATAGAAAAGGCAAGCCACAGTGAGGTGGGAGCCGCACTGGAGAAGGCCTTCTTCCTGCCCTCTGTGGAACATATCTGTGGAACTGCACTTGCAACATGGATATAGGAACCAACGATGATAACCACAGGTGCACTGCCATTATGAGACCCACAACAAACAGCAGCAGCTCACTGAGTTGGGTGCTGGAGTGGGAGAGTTAGAACAGCTGTGGGAGGTCACAGTAGAAGTGACTGACCTCTTTGGGACCACAAAAGTCAAGGGTACTTAAGGCAATAGTATGAGTCAGTGTATTGGGGAAGGCACACACCCAGGACACAGCCACTGATATCCTCTGGGTGGTCTGGATCATGCAGGTGCTAGGTGAGGGGTCGGCAGATGGCCAGGAATCAGTCATAGGCCATGGCTGTCAACAGGAAGCAGTCTGTGCCAGCCAACAGGTGGAAGAAGAAGAGCTGTGTGAGGCAGGAATTATAGGAAATTGTACACTTGTGGGACACAAGACAGCCCAACATTGGGGGAACAGTGACACTGATGCACCCGATGTCCAGCTGAGAGTCTCCCCAGGAAGAAGTACATGGGGGTGTGGAGTTTGGGCTCCACCAAGATGGCTGCCAGGATGCTGAGCTTGCCCCCAACTGTGACCAGGTAGGCAAAGAAGAAGAGCACAAACAGCACAGTCTGTAGCTTCTCTGTTTCTGTTAGGCCCAGTAGAATGAGCTCAGTGACAGCTGTCCTATTGATCCCAGCTTCTGGATCCATGAGCTGCTGTAAGAAAGTATCCTAGGAGGGGAAATAGCAGGTTACTCATTTGCTTACTTCAGAAAAGCCTTTGAATCACCTCTGTTCATGGTGATAGTTCCGTCATCTAGGTGAATATTTTCTCTCACCCCAGGGGACAACTTAGTCACAGTCCTTCTGTCACCTTTATGCTAACTGGTGAATTGAGTCCATTTACACTGATGGTTATAATTGAGATGTATTGACTTATGATTGACACGTTGTTTACCTGCTGTTGTTTACTCCTTTTTGTCCTGTGTTTAATTGTTTGCCCTATTTGGTGGGTTCTTTCCGTTCTCATTCATGGGGTTCTGGTCATTGTGGTCCCTCTCTAGAATATCTTTCTTTCAGTAGCCTGTGTAGGGATGGCTTTGTCATCATGACATTCTTTACTTGTTCTTTGTCATGGAAGTATTTCATCAAACTTGAAAGAGAGTTTTGCAGGGTATAGTAGTCTGGGCTGGAATTTGTTTTCATAGAGGACTTGAAGCACTCTGCTCCATGCTCTCCTTGCCTTCATGGTTTGTGAAGAGAAGTCAGCTGTAATTCTGATGGGTTTTCCTTTAAATGTGATCTGCTTCTTTTCTCTAATGGATTTTAGTGTCTTGTTCTTGTGTTGGATTTCTGGGATCTTCCCTACTATATGTTTCGATGTGTTTTTAATTGGGTTGATGCTATTTGACGTTCTATATGCTTTGGTTACCTGAATGTCAGATTGTTTCCTCATATTTGGGAAGTTTTCTGCTATTACTTCTGCCCATATTCTTTTTATATCATTTATATTAACTCCTTCCTTATCATTGATGCCTTTTAGTCTTATGTTGTTCACCTTTGCATTGTCTTGCAGCTGATGAATTATTTTTTCCTGCATCCTAGTTGTTTTTAAGAAATCTTTTCTTATGTCTTCACCAGCTGCATCAGTGTCTTCAAGATCTGAAATTCTATCTTCACTTTCATTCAAACAGTTTTGCAAGCTTGTGATTAAGATTTTAAGTTCCTCTGTATCTCTTTGACTCTGCTTCATGCTATCTATTTCTTTCCTGTATTGCTCATTCAGGGCTTTCATCATTTTTCTGTTCTCCTCTAATTTTTTATTAGTGTCTTCTTTAAAAGCAGTCATTAACTATTTCATTATAGTTATCCTTTCTTTTTTTACTTCAGAGATTATTTCGATCTGATTTCCTCTATATGTTTCTGTAGTTGATTCTTTACTTCAGATGCTATTTATTCAATCATTTCTTTTTTATTTCAGATGATTTCCTCTATACCTTTCTGCAGTAACCTTGTTTTTTTTGTTATTATTTTTATTGAAGAACAAATAGCAATGAGACAGTTTCAAGACAAAGTGATAGGACAGATTTGATAAATTAATACATCGCAAAATATTTTTGTAATATTTTGGTGTTATACAAGGTACGTACATGATATTATACTTAGAGACATTATTATAGCAGATTTCTCTAATCAGTGAATGAAGAGAGTGTAGCTATATACTTATCTTATTTTTTATAGCTGAATTATATCACAGATTCAATAATTAATACTTTCTACCTTGTTGTCTTCCTAGTGTTTGTCCATAGTACTAGAAACCAACATAATATCTTGTCCAACCCCTATTAGTGCAAATCTTGCTTCTCATAGAGTTATGCGGAAGCACGGCGTATTTATCCTAACTGTACTGCTTATACACACACATCATGGTTCTTTCTTTGTATCCCACCCCTTTTTTTTTGTCTGGACCTGTCAAAGATGGGCACTCCATTGTCATTAAACCATTATAGGTGCCTGAACTCGGAGACACAATCCAACACAGGGCAGCACTCCACAATAATAGTGACTTATCTGAAGAAGTTATTGACCATAGCCATTTACAGCTCAACTTATTATTATGGCCCTGCGTTATATGTCTCATTTTTAATACTTTTCTGCTGGATGGTTAAGACTGAGGTAGATCAATACCTAGATACCAAAAGATACAGCTTTTGAGTAACCTTGTTTTTATTGTGATGCCTAATGCCACCACCACCTCTTCACTCCCATCATCTCCCGCATGAAAAAGCTTGAATACTTATCTTAGTGTGAGAACCTTAAAGAATGAATAAAATCAGAAAGGTATAATAGATACAGTAAAAGGGAAAGAAGCTGCCCCAATGGAATGAACAATTGGGATGAGGGAAAGGAGAAAAGAAAGGAAGAGGAAAAGGCACGTATGTATGTATAGCTGAAAATTGTGCTGTTCATTTCTCTCAGTGTTTTGAGAGTACCAGGTTGTTATGGTTTGTGTCTAGTTGTCCCCCCAAAGCCTCATGCAGTCACAATGTGGGGACTTTCAGAGTTTGTGATTAATTTATGATCCACTGGGATTATTGGTGATCCAAGGCTGGGATTATGGGTGATCCAAGACTGGGATTATGGGTTTTAGTACTGCTGAGATTATGGGTGTGTGTACTTCCCCCACTCTGGGGCAGAGAGCCTGAATGCAACTTAAGTGAGACAGACTTCCTCTCTGTTGCCATTGTTGGTGCTGCTTCTCCATTTTGTTCATGCTCTCTGCCACCCAATGAACTGCTGCCCTCTGCCCTGTGCCAATCTGCCTTGGAGCCAGCTGAATATGGACTGAACCCTCCAGTGACTGTGAGCTAAATAAGCCTTTCTTTCCTTCATTTTGGGGGTCGGGTATTTTGTCTGAGCAACAAGAGAAGAGTAACTGAGACACAGGTAATGTTTAAAACTTTTATTTTGGTGCTGGGGAGATGGCTCAGTAGAATAAGTGCTTGCCTGGCAAGCAAAAGGGCCTGAGTTCAATCCCTGGTTCCACCAAAAAAAAAAAAAAAAGTTGGAAAACTTTTATTTTGACCAATTTCCCCTCCCTATATCTGATAATCTGAACAACTACATTGAACACAACAATGAGCAATATAATAACCATTGTCCAATTCATATCATCCTCACTTTATTTTCAAATTGTGAATCATTTCTAATGTCTTATCTATTATTATTCTATACTGTTTAAAATAAAAATATAATAAAACACATAAAAACTGTCTATATATTTAAAAATACTCAGTATGCATGTAGTAAAAGCTATGTATTGAACATTGTATGTGAAAAAAATTCTTAGAAAAATACATTAAAAAGAGACTTCTTGCCGGGCGTGGTGGCGCAGGCCTGTAATCCCAGCACTCGGGAAGCTGAGACAGGGAGATTGTTGTGAGTTCGAGACTAGCCTGAGCTACAAAGTGAGCTTAAGGCAAGCCTGAACTGCATAGTGAGACCCTGTCTCAAAAAGAAAAAAAAAAAAAAAAAAAAAAAAAAAAAAAAAAAAAAAAAAAAAAAAAAAAAAAAAAAAGAGACTTCTTTAAATATGGCAAATTTAAATGGCATCTTCCCAATTTTCTCCTCTGCACTATCAACCCAGACCAGTACATAGATTTCAAAATACAAAAATTAATAAATTTGGAGAAAGTAGAAAGTACTTAAAAAATAACCTAGGTTTAAAAGCTCCTGGAAATAGTGAAAATCAAATGAAAGGGTGATAAGAATCAGAGAGAAGATACCTGTAGATGTCAGAAAGTTCAGGCAAGTACGTTGCTCGAGGGTGAGACCCCATACTTTGAATTCAGTGCTGAACCAGGAGAGTCGGGAGAGCTGTGGGAGGGCACCGTGGAAGGGACTGACCTTGCGGGGGCCATAAAAGTTGAGAGTAGTTAAGGCATCGATTCAGTATGACTCAGTGCATTGATTCTAGGTCAATAAAGGGGCATCATTTTTGTTGTTTCTTGTTCCCTTACACTGGACTTTGAACAGCATTTTGATGTACAGCTATTTAATCCATATGGTTGACTAAAATGTAAGTTGTTTTGTCCCTGTGGTGGTTGCTTGTAGATGACGCTGAGACCCTGCACTGCCCAGTGACTGGTCTTCCCTTTACCATGAACTCTATCAGAAATAGTAGTATCCAAAGAGATCTATCCTCAAAAGAAACGGACATGGGACCAAAGAGATAGCTCAGTGGCACAGCTCCTGCCTGGCAAGTGCAAGGTCCTGAGTTCAATTCTCAGTACAAAAAAAAAAAAAAAAAAGAGAAACAGACACACGTATAAAGTCATATTAAATTGTCTTTCAGTTTTTCTGTCAAGATGTGCATTAAAAATGTTGTTTCTATTGCCAGTGGTCTAAGCAGGACTAACACTTCAGTATGAGTAATATTATTTCATTGAACAGAATAGACTAGAGTCAGAGGATGAAGAGCAGCTGGCACCTGGTAACCCTAATGGAAAGAAAGCAATGATAGGTCCCTGAAGTGAAATAGTGTCCAGGCAGAGTAGTTAAGAGCCCAGAAATCAGGGATGCTCCTGTTTATGAGAGATTAAGGCTATCTGAGGATACAGTCATTAAAGAAATGTTTGAAAGTTCTTTGTTCATAAAAACTGGGAGATAAATGCACAGGCTGGTGGCATGGACATCTCTTGTCTCAGTCTGGATGTGAGCTGCAGAGGAGGCAGAAGAATGAGAAACCTGCCAGACAAGCTGGCAGTGAAGCCTTTGGGCGAAGCTGTCAGAGCAAGAAGACTGCACTGTGTGCAGTGCCACAGCGGCCAGTCGGCAGTGGCCATCGGGAACTAAGGGCAACGGCACTGACCAGCAATCATGGAGTAAGAACATTGCAGTGAGACTCAGGCTCAGTTACCTATTAGAGTTATGTAAGAGTTTGAAAATCAGAATTGCAAAAATATAGAAAGAGCTGTTACTGTCCATAACTCCCGTCTTCCTTGCTTGTGTCTTTATAGGACTCAAAAGCCCACCAGCCTTTCCAACTTTGTGGATCCTTCACAGAGAACCTTCTATCTAAGCTTGTGATTAGGGCAGTGACAATAGACAGACCCATGGTTTTAAGTAGATGACAAGTACCAACTGGAGCCTCCTAACAGAAACTGGCTGTTTTGGCGGCCAGCCTCCCCAGGGAGGTCTCCACAGGGTGTGGAGGATACCACAGGGGTGTCCAATGGGAATGTGTCATTGAGGAGAATTTGAGTACTGTCACCACCAAGACGCTGCTAAAATCACACAATTT
>PVKA01033503.1:0-24361 GCA_004027165.1 Ctenomys sociabilis
TGTCCTGGAAGACCTTGAGGGTGCAGATGACCATGGACACAAACGACAGGTAGAAGACGACCAGTGGAATGCAGAAGGTGAAGAAGTCGATGGTGAGGTTGCTGATGATGAAGAAGAAGACAAGGGCGTTGATGTGGTGGGTGGGCACGATGGTGGACAGCCAGTGCATGCCCGCCTTGGATGCCACGTCGATCAGGTACTCCTTGATCTCCATGATAGCGTGCAAGGGGTACTTCACCACCTGCGGAGAGACGGATGGTGGAGCCGGTGGGCCTGGGCCCTCCCCTCATCCCTTGACACCACCAGCCATGCTGGCCCTGTGCAGAGTGAACGACTCACTGCCACTGTCCCAAGCCCCGGTGGTCCCTCCACCTTCTGCCCTCTTCCACTTGGCCAGACTGGCTAGAAGCTCTATGAGGTGTGAATGAGAAATATGGTGACTTTTAAATAATAAATTGTAACAGGAAAACACATGCCAATAATGCCTCTGCAGAATACCCTCCTCACTCTGGACATACTCATCCCTCGCTCTTGCCCCTTTTACAAGAAGCTGAGTCCTTTAGCCTGAGTAACTTAAGGTGCAGTGCCGTTGCTGCCCTGATGTCCTGAATCAACTCAAAGTGCCCTGGCTTTGGGGAAGAGCCAGAAGTCACATGGTGCCACAGCCAATGAATAATGTGGGCGAGCAATGTGGTCATGCTTTTACAAGGTGCCTTCTGGGGTGTGGCAATGGGGAGCAACATTCACTGTATTTATAGTCACACTGTCAGACGTGGAAAAGACTTCCAAGACCACTTGCCTCCCCCGCCACTGGCCCTGCCCAGCTGCTGCCTGCCAGGGCGACGCAACTCAGCTGGGCGCATCTTCCCCTCGGAACCTACAGCACCAGGAGGAAGCCACCGCCCCTTCCTTTCCCTCCTCCCTGGGCCTCCATTTGCAAGGATGGAGCCCTGGGTTGCCTGTCTGGAAGCCACTCTCCACACTGCAGTGAGAATGCCACCCCATCCCCTGGGGACAGTGACTGTTCCTCTACAAGGCCACAGCAGAAGCTGTGATATGGTGGGAGCAGGCCTGAGGCCTGGAGTGGTTCTGACAGCTTGCAGTGAGTGCAGCCCTTCTCCTAACAAAGGATGGCTTCGGCTTCAGGGGCTGTGTGAGACCTCAAGAGCCAGCTGCTCACCCCCTCATCACCACATGACACATTCAGTGCCCCACACTGTTCACAGCAGACACCGCCCCTCACGGTCTTGTCCTACCCGGGGCCCCTCTCCCCATGGGGCCCCGGCAGCTCAGCCTTTATCACAGGCAAGGGGCACTGAAGAGCTGTGGTGGCAGGTTAGGGACCATGGGGAGCCCCCATCCTGCAATCTGCAGGTCCCCAAGAGATGTCTACTCTGCTAGGGCACAGGGGCCTGGGAAGAAAAGAGAGATCTAGGGAAGTCACACAGCGTGGCATGAGCGCAGAGCAGAGGCCTGGGAGTGCTTGCTTAGGATATGTACAGCACTAGTGTGAGCCCCAGGCAGAAAAACAAAACTGAAAGAATAAAGAAGCAGGTATAAGGATGGCAGGGTAAAGCCCACTCTGTCTAGGTATGAGGGACCAGCCCCTCAGCAGCCAAGGAGCACAGAGCACTCTGATGCCCACCAGGAACAGGAGGAGCTAGAGCCCCACTCAAGAGCGCCAAGGAACATGGGAGCCAAGAGCATCCTGCTTGGGCCTATAGGACAACATCTCTGCACTGGATTTTCCAGTGACATAATGTAAAACGTGTGTGGGTCATCCTGAGTCACTCAGTCCCCTCTGAAGAGGGCCTTGTCTGTCCTGACACCCTGGGTCCCCTAGGTGTCTGGGGCACTCCTCGAGGTGACAAGGTCAGCTCGTTGACAGTGCCTATCATGTTCTGTCAGTGAAGATGCCCCCCCCTCGCCTTGGATCTCCCATCTGTCCCAAGAAGCCAGCAGAGGCTGGAGCAGCATCTGTGTTGGGGACACAGATGTCTGCTGCCTCTGGTTTGCAGACTTTATGAAACCCTGAGGGGTCAGGGCCCGGACAGCTCCCGAGGAGGCGTGGAGCCCATGACTTCTTGGCAGAAAACGTTAAGTCTCTCCCTCTCCCTAAAAAGACCTAACTCGCAGCAGCAGCTCCAATCCCATTTGAGGTGACACACACTGCCCAGACTACACCCTGGGAGGGACATCATGAAACCTCATGCTGGGACACCTGGCCCAGAAGTCCGGCTCAGCGACCCTTCACCTCTGATCATCCTGGTATTTGCCAGGAACCCAGTTTCCTTCTCCAAGTCAGGCAGGGAATCGGGCACCCCAAACAGACCCTGTGCTGCCTGTGGCCTTGTCAGGAGGCCCAGCTTTTGGGGACCCTGGTGACCCCGAGGACCAGAGATGGACACCTCCAATTCAGCCCTGTGAGCCACACAGGAGTTCGATGAGCTGCCCACGGCTACACCATGTACCCGCACACCGGGCCCTGCCAGCTGCTCAGTCTGCCCAGCTGCCAGCCACCTGCACTTCACTTGTGGTAGCAGCTTCCAGGAGCGGGCCCCTAGCCTGTGCAGCTTCTCTACACAGTGAAAACAGGGAGCCTAACTCTAAGTCTGGTCTGTCCACATGGTGCTTTGTGCAGAAACATGCTGGCAGTCTGCGGCAGGTGTCCCCCAGGCACACTCACCTGTCACGGGGTTTCCAGCCTAACTAAATGAGAGGTGGCCCCCTGCAGACACATCCTCACATAGAGGCCAGCCAAGGACTAAGGGCACTGCTCCGGTGGTGACACCTGTGGAGCTTCCAGTGACAGCGTCCGGCAGTATAGCACGGTGGCACAGGTCGCACTCACCCTCTGGCGCAGGGGCAGGTCCTCAGGGCCCTTCCCGGCCAGCTCGTCATCGTCATCCTGCAGGCACAGACTGACAGGGATAATGCCCTTGGCGTACTTCTTGGTGATCTCCACGAAGTCATCCAATGCGATGTAGTTCTTGGCTGGAGACCAGAGAAGATGGCTGGGCACAGGCCAGATGGGACAGCACATGGGTGGGCAGGGGGACAGCAACGGGCAGCTCCGCTGCAGGCCAGCCTCTGCCCTGTTCTAGCAGCTCCTGGGGCCCCAGGCACACACCTGTGAGCCAGTCCACTGCCCTCCAGCCACCATCCAGAGACTTTAATGGGATCTGGTGAGGCTCTTCTGTGTACCTGCTGCCTCTCCCTCCACGGAGCCCAGCAGGCCCTACTGTGCACTTGCTAGTCCTCCATCCATCCAGATGCCTCAGGACCCACTGTGTACCTGCTAACCCTCCACCCAGAAGGATCAGCTCAGGGTCTACTGTGCGCCTGCTGGCCCCTCCACCCAGCCATGCGAAGCACTTTTCCCGGGCCTGGACACACTCAGGACAATGAGCAGACCCCACTGTGTACCTGTGCCTGGGAATCCCCATCTGGTGAGGAGACAGATAGTGGCAGTGGCCTATGGTTGCAAGGTGCCACATCCACATCAACAGCTCCCCGCTACACTGCTACAAGGCTCACTAAGAGCCCCCACGAGGGAGCCTCAGCTGTGTGCACCTTTCTTGGCCCACCCCTCTTCACTTCCTACTTATACTGGGTACAACCCTCCCTTTCCTTAGCTGCTGTCACCTCTGGAAAGAGCCCAGGCCCTGTACTGCAGATGCAGCAGCCATGGGAAGAGCACTGCCCGGAAGGGCAGGAAAACACCTTCCAGCAGCCTGTCCCTGAAGAGGCCCTGCTCAGCTCCCACCCCAGCCCTTTAGCCCTCCCCAAGCACCACTAGGGGCAGAGCCCTCTTACCCTAAGTTCTCTGCTCAGCCTCTGTGCGGTCCCACTGCCCAGAGCACCCACTCTCGCTACCGGTGGCACTAACTCTGCGCCCAAGTGCAGTAGATGTGGCCTCCCCGTAGGCCTCTCTGTCCAGCAGGGATGGCCATGCTGTTCCCGGTGGCCAGGGGCCAGGCCTCCGTGCCCCAACCACTGACAGCCAAGGCCCTACACCAAGCGTTGCTGCCCTGCCTGAGACCCACACGTTGGAGGGATGGACATGCGGGGCAGCAGGCACTCACACTCGCTGCTGACCAGGCGCTCCAGCATTCGCCGCTGCTTCTGCAAGAACTTGGGCACAGGGCCCGGCTGCACGCCTCCATCTGCAGGGGACAGAGACTGGACTGAGCTTAGGGCTGCCTGTCTCCTGATCGCCAGCAGTCCTCATCCTTCAGGGTTCTTGAGGGGCCACCAAACTCTGAGGCCCACAGGGCCCGAGACCTGTATTGCAGCCCATGGGCCTTGCAAGGCCACCGCAGGCCATACCCAGCAGCCTCCTCTGCTTCTCCCCACAGTGACACAGCAGGGCACTCCCTGAACAGTGACACCACCATCACACCCGGAAAGGAGCCAACAGCACTGGGACCCCAGCTCTGCTCCTCTGGCTCGGTCTGCCCACCTGTCCCCACCAAGGCGAGTGCAGGACACTTCTCACCGTGCTCATTGACCTGCCCAACATTCTCCAGGAGCTCCGACACAGCCACCTGCTTCTTCTTCTTGGGGTTGAGCTTCCAGTACATGACCAGGGCGGCCTTGCGCACAGCGCGCTCCAGGTCAGTCTCGGAGGAGAGCTGCCTCACCTGAGGCTCGTTCTCGGAGGTGATGCCTGTGGGGTGGAGGCAGCCATGAGCTGCGCCCCGCTGCCTGGGCCACCCTGGACAGCTTGGTCAGGCTGCCGCACCTGATGAATGGTGTGCACACGTGACACAAAAGAACATCCCAGCCAACTGGGGAGGCCAAGGAAGTAGGGTCGTAAGTCCAGGTCCACCCTTGGCAACTCAGAAAAACTGTCTCAAAATAAAACAAACTTTAAAAGGGGCTGTGGATGTGGCTAAGGACAAGGCTCTGGATCCCATTTCTGCACTGTACCTCGTTACTGTATTTTCTGTGCTTTATACAGTAAGTATAAAAAGCTTTTACAATCTAAAATATGTATCATTTTTAAAAAACAGAACATCCACGATGTGCTTTCATCTCTCTCAGAGGTTGGGAACTCCAGGAAGCTCAGGGCTCTAGGGCCCCAGGGGCAGTGTTTTCCTCAGGCAGGAAAGGTGACAACTGACCTGAGGCCTGGGTGCCCCAGCCTCAATGCAGGAACTGGCCAGGACTGACCCCTGCTGCAGACAGAGCCCGCCTGCAGATACCAGCCCCATCGTACCCGCCAGAAACAACGTCTCCATGGCGAGGCCGCTGCCCACTTCCCAGCAGCACCGGGCTTCTGGCTGCTCATGTAGCAAGCTGAGGGCAGGGGCCGCACAGCCACACTCACCTCTCCTGTCGGCCAGACACCGGCGCAGCAGCTTCACAGCCTCACGCCGGCCCTGCTTGGCCGCCAGCAGCAGCCAGTCCACGGCCGTGCAGCTGTTGAGCTCCTCATCAGCAGAATCCGCCAGCAGGAGGTAGTGCTTCCCCACCTGCAGGGCAGGACTGTCACCAGCTGCCAGATCCCATCCTGCACATCACTTGGGGGAGCCCCACTTCCCACCCTCTTCTGTCTTTCACACAGGCCAGAAGGAAGCTAGCAGAAACATCCCCATTGGAGTCCCCTAGAAACAGGGTCTATGGGCTGAGTCACGGAGCTCCTCCTTGAGCTGGGACTGCCTCATGAAGCCCAGGGGTCACCATGCAGATGTGATCGCCTCTCTAAGCAGCCAGGGGCATCAGGGATGGAGAGGGACCAGTCAGCCAAAGGCAGCACTAGCCCACAATCTAAATGCTTCTATTTTTTATAAAGTTTTATTGGAACATAACCATGGCCATTCTTGCATATGGTGCTTGGTTTGTCTACTGTAATAAGCTGAGCCAAACCCCAGTATATCCACTGACTGGCCCTGCCCCCATCCACTTATCCTCATCCTCTGGATGGGCAGAGCGAGGTCCAGGACACACAGGATGCACAGGGCCATGTGTACCGCCTAGCCCTGGAACAGTGGGCAGCAGCTGCAGGACCTCATAGCCCAAAAGCTTCCCATGCAGGCAGTCTTTGTCCTTGGGCAGAAGTGTGGAGCCTGTGACCCTGGATGACCATTGTCACTTACTCCAAACAGGCACAGAGGGACAGGTCACTGCTTGGGATGTGTCCACAGGGCCACTCTGGAATGATGAGTGCAGGTGGGGTGAGGCCAGAAGCAGCCAGGCCTACGGGTCATGGGTACAGGAAGGAAGCCCTCGGGCAGGCAGAGGTGTGGGGCACAAAGGCCGCCCAGGCTCACTGCCCCATTCCTCTGGGCTTTCAGGTTCCCTCGTGTGATAGAGGGCCAGATCCTGGCACCTGCACACTGCTCTAAAGCCCAAGGACAGAATCAGCATGGGCCACAGGAATGCGGGCAGCATGCAACCCCTGGAATGGGGCGACCCAGGCCCTTATGGTGGCCATGCTAACAAGGCAGATTGCCAGGGCTCTGCAGCCTTAATATCATCCTCAATACAGGCTGCTGTCCCACCTCCGGGGATATCCTGAGCTGTGCCTGGATAGGGCACACAAGGACAGCCCTGCACACCCAAGGACTCCCATATACAGCTAATAACACAGAGGACATGGAGACCAGACCAGCAGTAAGGGATGGCACACACCCTGTCCCTGAACATGGGCTCTTCCCACATCCAGAGGGCCCCCAGCCAGGCCTGCTCTCTGGGGGCTGTGTCCCAGGCCTCCCCCACCGGTCACCATGGTCCTCACCTCGGTCTGGGCCTTGGGGTCTCCGGCCTTGGCCTTCTCTAGGACTTCCTCAAAGGAGACATCCATGTCACCTTTCACAGACCCTGGGAGAAACAAGCAGAACTGTCACAGGGGGCTGTCACTCCCAAGGGAGACAAGGCAGAAGCAGGCTTCGACTAGGGCTGATCCTCCCAGGCTAGGTATAATCCCAGCAGTCAGGGGGCTAAGGCAGGAGGATTGCTGTGAGTCTGAGGCCAGACTGGGCTACAAAGTGAATTCAAAGCCAACCACAGCCGGGCGTGGTGGCGCATGCCTGTAATCCTAGCACTCGGGAGGCTGAGGCAGGAGGATTGTCGTGAGTTCGAGACCAGCCTGAGCTACAAAGTGAGCTTAAGGCCAACCTGAACTGCATAGTGAGACCCTGTCTCAAAAAAAAAAAAAAAGACAAAAAAAAAAAAGCCAACCACAACCAAGACTCTGTCTCAAAAACCAAAACAAAACAAAACAGCTCTGGCCAGGAGCACTGGGACACGTGCTGCCAGGGAGGGTGTTTCCTTCCAAGGCTGCACTGCCATCTTCCCTGGTCAGTTGACCTCCAGCAGCTCTGAAGTGGACCTGTGTCTCAACTCTGCCCCCTCCTTGATTCAGGGCAGCTCTCAGTGGGGCTGTAGTCTGGAAACCCATGACTCACAGAACAGAACTGGCCAATACCCAGCTCCCAAGCGTGTCACGGAGACAGCGAATATCGAGGTCCCTGCTCGTGTAGAAGTCATCACAATGCCATGCCTGAAGGCGAGCTGCTTGGTCTGTGAGAGCTGCTGGAACCCAGGCCACTGCCTAAATGGACCCTACACAACAGGAACTGTGCTTGTGGTTCTATGGGTGTCTGCTATGAGCCCGCTCCTGTGCACATCTGTGTGTGGTCACATTGTCTTGCCGCACACTCACACAGACTTGGGGAGCTGTCTCGCATCTCTTTTTAAAAGGCACTGATCCCATTCTACCCTTAGCATGGTCACACTATTTTGCATGCATCCTTTCTTTTCTCGGAAAAGCTAGTCTTCCAGCAGAGGTCAGATGAATTTCTAGATCAATGTCTAAGCATCACATGTCCTGTGCTGTGCTCTCCTGTACCAGGTCACCCCAGTGTCCAAAGCATAAAGTGATTCCATAATTTCCCAACAACAAGGGTTACAACAATAGAATTTTTAAAAAACATAATTGTTACCAGTCTCTTTGATTTAGGAAACCAGTTCCTGCACCACCTGGTTCACAGGCTGATCTGCCCTGCCCATTTCTGTCCCCCAGCTACTGGCCTAGCACTGGAGGGGTGGCAAAGAGCCCCCACAGCTTCCACCTGTCCCCCAAATACCAATGCATCCAAGACGCAGCCCACTGAATGGCCACTGAATGGCCAAGCTCAGCACACTGATTGGAGCATTGATTCTGCAGAGAAGAGAAGAAGGTGGGTTCTGTGGGGATGCCCCACAGCACAAAAGGCAGCCCCAGCTGCTGTTCCAGCAGCACACCCTGCACTGAGCTCCCCAGACACAGCTGGCACCGAGCCAGCTGCTTCTGCTTGGTTACCATGGTCTCACAGCTGTGCTGAGTTCTTCAGGGTTCCAACTGCAGGTCACACATTCTTACCAGAGCACAGGGATTTGCGCAGCCCCTGAATGCCACGCCATAGCTGTCCCTCGGGTGCTCACCCCTCACTTCCTTGCCCTGGTGGTCCTGGCCCCTAGCATCCATCCTTGCAGCATGGGAAGGTGTGAAGGCTGGAGAGGGCCCTGTGTGTGGCTGTGCTCTTGTTCCAGGACCACCAAGGGCCCTGCCCAGAGACACAGGGTGATCAGCAAAGGAGTCTTCATACGGGGCACCCAGGGCCATCCTACTCGGGGTATGCCACCAGCTTCCATGATGCTGACTCTTGTCCCTGTGAGGGGCACAGTGAGGCGGAGACCTGGGGCAAGGACAGAGACAAACGGTCCCCTAGGTCCTGGCTGGGTGGTCATCATCTACCTGGCCCTATCATTTTCCCACCAGACAATGATGGAGTCCTGGCCCAGGGCCAGCCTGAGCACCAGGAGCTCTGAGAACTGCCCTCAGGAAAGCATGGGAATCACATCCTGTGTGCATGGGTGCTGGGGCATCATTTCCTGGGGGAAGTAACACTGGGAGCTTGAAATATAAGCAGGAGGTTAAAGTAACAACTGAAAGGGCACACAGCCAAGGTTTCTAAGGACCTGGACGCTGTCTGTGGGAGACTTGCCGGGCCCAGCTTGGGACAGGCTGAAGCCTGTGAGTCATCACTGTCGTTCTGTGCCACGACTGGAGCCCCCCTCAAGCCTCATCACCACGCTCCTGACCCTCAGGCCCACTGACCTCTGGTCCCAAGCACCCATCCTCCTGCACTTGGTGCAGAGGAGCACATCCCCACCTGCCAGTTCAAGGCACCACCTGCTGGGGCCCAGGGCTCACCATTCTCCATGAGGCTTGGGTGTCTCTGCTCCATACCAACGGCACCTTTCTAGCCTGACCCACATGGGTTCCCATGTGCCAGGAGATGGCCCTGGCCACGCACAGGACATGAAACACACCTGTCCCCTGCCTTCACTGAGAAAGGGACCACAGGACCAGCCTAGTCCTACTGCCCATGAAGGACACAGGCAGGAGCCACCTCTTCTGGAAAGGCTTCCTTGTGCCCAAGGAGTACCTAGACCCTTGGGTGCCCCAGGAGCTGCACCCCAAAGCCAGCACAGGTTTAGCCTCCAGGACTCGGGGACTTTACTAGAACTTCAGGACAGGGCTGAGTCTTAGCCCCTATCATCCGAGTCTACCGCGTGAGCCTGGCCTACCACAGCTATCACCCGAGCCTGTCCTACTATGGCTATCATCTAAGCCTGGCCTGCCGTGGCTATCATCTGAGCCTGGCCTACCATGGATATCATCTGAGCCTGGCCTACCATGGCTATCACCCGAGCCTGGCCTGCCATGGCTATCACCTAAGCCTGGCCTGCCATGGCTATCATCTGAGCCTGGCCTACCATGGATATCATCTGAGCCTGGCCTACCATGGATATCACCCGAGCCTGGCCTGCCATGGCTATCACCTAAGCCTGGCCTGCCATGGCTATCATCTGAGCCTGGCCTACCATGGATATCACCCAAGCCTGTCCTACCACAGCTATCACTCAAGCCTGAGTGATAGGACAGGTTTCTCTCTAACTGGCTCTGCAGAGAAGTTTTATCCTGGGCAGATTATTCTAGTCATATCCACCTCCCATTATGTGCCCTTACAGCCCGTCCCCCTGTTGCATCTTGTCTAATTAGCTTCCTTGTCATCTGTTAAGATTCCACACAGGAGGGAGAATGGGTGACATCTGTCTTTCTGGCTTATTCTGCTTGACACAATGGTACCCAGATCCAACCACCATCCTGCAGATGACAGAATTCCATGCTTCTTTATGGCTGAGTAATACTCTGTTGTGTAAAAGTGCTCCAGTGGCATTTGAACTGGCACTCAGCACTCCTGTGACAGGCGTGTGCATTAGCTGAGCTTACTCTGGCCAAAACTCTGGGTCCTCCCCATCCCTACCAGCAGTGTAGGGCCTGCTGCTCCCTATCAGTGTCAGGCTAGGGAGAGGTCTTAGGGGTTGGGCCACCCCAGTCCTGGCAGCGGGCTCTTCACTGCCCTCAGGGACAGCCAAATGCAGCCCACACCTGTTTCCTGACTTCTATCTGAAGCTCAGTCTGGGAGCCACTCCGTGGGGTGGGTGGCTTACCCAGCTTCAGTCCCAGCCCTCCAGCTCTGGCCCACAGCCAAGAGGCAGCAGACAGGGATGGCACCTATGGCCAGGCCCAGGTCCCGGAGTCAGGTCTGCACCTGCCCAGTAACCATGGAAGCAGAGGGATGAAGAGGGTGATCATCCCAAGGAATCCGAAGATAGCAGGATCCCCCTAGGCCAGAACAGGAACCTCTGCCAGCTGTGCCAGGGACAGGAGAGGTAGAGCACTCCCAAGTCCTGACCTGGGCCTCAGTGTCCCCACACAGACCGGCTGGGCCATGAGTTGGCCTTCAGGCAGGAGTGTCAGAGAGACGCACATCAGGGGGATGCCATAGGTCAGGAGTGTTCATGGGGGCTGCAGGGCTCACTGAGGGAAACATGATGGGACTGATGTGAGCTGGTGAGAGGTGATGAGGCAGGGGACTCGTAATGGCAACAGGGACCTCTTCAGGCACACCCCTCTGGGGTGGGAGTGTGGCCTCCCAACAACCTGCCTGAGTAACAGAGGAGTCAGAGCATCTGGGGGCGGGGGTGCCATGGAAGTCATGGGTCTCCCTCTCCACGCAGTCTGGCACTGCACGGCTCCCAGGGGAGAGAAGCTCACACCCAGGACCTTGCAGAAACACAGTCCTCCACATGACAGGTACATGCTACCCAGGGTGGAGCAATATCCTGAGAGTAGACTGTACAGTGCGCACAGAGGCACTGACTGGAGGAGACTGGCCCACTGCCACATGGCCCAGGCCCCTAGGGACTTTCAGGGTCAAGTCCACACCTGTGCACACTCAGCCCTGCACCAACGGGCTGTCTTCTGCACCCTGCTCCATCCCCTGGCCCCTGTGGCCCCACGCATGCTAGCTCTTCTGCCCTCGGTCCTCTGCCCAGCCCTTCTCTCAGCTTCAGCTACACCGTGTGCTAACTGACCATCCCTCTCTGCCTGGACACACTGAATGCTAACTGACTGTCCCTCTCTGCCTGGCATGGGGAACACAGGAGGTGTGAAACCAAGGTCAGGTGTGACAGGCAGGCACTCTTCCCATGAGAACCCCAGGGTACAGAGTAGCAGGTGGCAGCAGAGAAAAAAGGTGCAGCTGCTTGGGTGAGTGTGCACACATGTACATGTGAGCACGCAGCCACAGTGCCTGTAGCTGGGGCTCAGGGTCAGGAAGCAGCGGAGATGGGAGAGCCCCAATTGGGAGGCTCATCTGGGCCGGGATCCCTGAATGAGCAGCAGGGATGTCGAGTGTGGAGCCCAGCAGCTCTCAGTACTGGGGTCCCCAAAAGCCTCCACAAGACTCGCTGCATGCTGCGGCCCTACAGTTGATATCCATGTGCATTGTGGGTTTTAGGGGACCCTGTCAGGGCCCCTGGGACACCTGCCTGCCTGCTCACTGAACAGCATGGCTGTCAGGCTCCTGGCCTGCCCCTTACCAGCTCTGCCCACTCCTTCTCGGCTCCTGGCACGAAGGACCTGGGGCTCAGGTGGAGCAGCTGCTTCTCCAACACAAGGGCCAGGCCCAGCCTGGGGTCCTGGAGCTCGGGGTGCCTCACTCCTCTCCTGCTCCACCAAGGCAGTGGCATTGAGCCGAGCCCGTGCCTGGGGCTGCGGTGCTGGTGTAGATTGTGGGCCCGAGAGGCTCAGCGGAGGGGTGCTGGAGTCCATCCTGCCTGCAGGAAGAACAGAGGATCAGATGCTTGCTGGGCTCCAAATGCAGCCTGATCAGTGTTGGTGTCTGGGTATATACTCTGAATCCTAACACTCATGAGGCTGAGGCAGGAGGATGGCCAAAAGTTTGAAGCCAGCCTGGGCTGTAGTAAGTTCAAGGGTAGCCTGGACTATATAATAAAACTGTTTCAAAAAAAAAAAAAAAAAGGAAAAAATAAGTGCTGAGGAGATAGCTTGGTGGTCTAAACAACTTCAGGGCAGATGAAAGGTCCCGAGTTCAATCCTCAGTACAGTATGCTGTGCTAGCCCAAAACTGGGCGTAGTGCCACACACCTGTAATCCCAGTGCAGGGGAAGCTGAATGAGGAAGATCATTATGAGTCTGAACTGCACAGTGAGAGCCCATATCAATCAATCAATAAAAAATAAAGCAGAGATGGGCAGGGCTGACAAGCACTCTGGCATCACGAACCTGACTGCACTGCAGGGCCAGCCCCAGGTTATAGAAACTGAGTCATGGCAGCCTTAGGCCCTATGTTCCTGCCTCCCCAGGAGAAGCCACGCAAGTGTCCCTGCCTGAGAAATGGGGAGACAATGCTTAAGACTCACACAGATAACCCTGACAGGGCACTAAGCTCAGAGACTAGCTGTGGCCAGAATGGGGTCCCCACTGGTATGTCACCCAGTATCTGTGAAAATGACCTTACTTGGAAAAACGGGTTTTTGCAGATGTAATTAAGTTGAAGATCTTGAAATGAGATCACTCTGGACTCAGGTGTGTCTAAATCCGTGATTTGTGTCTTTGTAAGAGACACAGGTGCCAAGTGCTGACAGCCACCACCTCACTGGCTGCGCTGTATATAGCATGAATTTCTGTTGCTTTGGCCACCAAGCTCTGGTACTTTCTCACAGGGGATTTGGGAAGCAAGTACCATGGAGCGGAGCAAAAGTTAACAGATGTGAAAGAGATGGGGAGAGTCGAGGCACACAACTGTGAAGAGGTCCAGATTACACCCCAGTTTGCCAGCCCCAGGATCTCTCACAAGGTCCTGCACAGGGCAAAAGTTCTGGAACCATCAGTACACACTAAAAAGCAAATGAATACACAGCAGAGTGGTGACACAGGAAGAGACTTCTGGAGCAAACCAGAGAGCACAGTTGATGACCTGGCCAGCTGGGACAAGGAGCAACTGGCCAGTCACCAGGCCACGAGCTGCTCAATGCCATGGAAAACACCACACCAACTTGATTAACAGCAACTGTGGGCTGTGGACCATGAAGCAGAAAGCTCTGGAGGATCCCGGGCCTGGATCAGCTTCCAGGGCCCCAACTCTGAGATGTCGGAGGCTGCACATAAGGCATGGGAGACGCAGATTCCCCCAGGACTCTCCACACACTCTGTCCTCTTTATCACAGGGGGAAACTAAGGCACATAGCTAGATGACCCCACACTGGCCCTGAGCAGCCCATGTCCTGGCTACACCTCCATGGACAGTGGGAACAGACACTGCATTGTATGAGGTGGCCAGTGTCCCCTCTCCCAGCCCTGCCCTGGCCCAAGTGAGTGTGCTGGATGTTTCTGGATACTGCCACCCCAGAAGGTCCAATGATTCCCTCTTGCTCTACTCCAGATCAGATTTTTGTGCAAAGAGTGGTGCAGATTTCCATCTGGACATTCCTGCCTCGGAGGGATGAAGCCCTTCCTTTCATGTAAATGTTTTCATTTTTTGAGCCCTTATTTTAAAACAGCCCTGCAGGGGCTCTTTTAAGCTCAAAAGCATGTCCAGGCCTCATGCATTTTTGCATCAGTGCAGGCCTGGCACTGCCTGCTAATTGCAGGCTTCTGCAAGCTTTGCCACAAAAGACAAGTACAGACCCCAAGAGCCCACAGCCAGCTGGGGACAGAGAGTGCAACAGGACAGCCAGCTACACTGAGCCACAGCTGTGCCAGGTGGCAAGACCATGGTCTAGCTCGCCCTCTCCATGGTGCCCTGCCCCAGAATAGTGGCAGAGGGCAGCTTTCCTGTACCACATCCTGGCTTCTGGCAGGAAGGCACCAGTCAGCACCAAGGGCTCTGGCTCAGCATGTCACATGAACTTTCCCACAGGTTACCCCTCCCCAGCAGGCAGGTATGACATCATCCCAGCGTTCTAAGCGGAACAGCTGTTTAGCACTAGATAGCCAACCCATCTCACATGCCAGAAAACTGAGGTCCGGACTGGTGAGAGACCTGCTCAAGGCCAAACAGCTCACAGGCTCAGGGCTAGAATTCCAGTCCAAAGCCTGGGCAAGTGCACTTGTGACCAACGAACCTTCCCAACTCCACACTGGCCTCCCACCCCATCCCCTCACCCCCAAATGTCAGGACACTGTGTATAGGTAACACACAGCACCCAAGCCTCTCCCATCAGCCATCCTGCTGCTGGGGCAGCAGAAGGGACTGCACTCTCCTGACCAGGGGACACGATTTTATCACCACAGCATCACGGATGCCTACTAATCTCAGTAATCAGTTTCCATCTACAAGACTGGACAACTCACACCTTCCACATGTGTGTGCCACAGAGCCATGCATGGGATGGAGGAGAAAGTACTCTGTCAACTACGGGGCACTGAAGAAAATTCCAGCTAAAAAAATCATAAAGTTTCAGGAAAAAAACAGACCTGGCAAGAAGCCTGCACCATGTCGTGGTGCAAGCATATTTCCTCATAGTCAAAGGGAAACCACTTAGAGCAAAACCTCTGGTCAGTAAGAGATGAGCTTCCAGTTCCCTGAGGGTCGGCCAAGCCGGTCTGGACCAGAGATTGTTATTTCAGAACAAAGCTAGTCCTGGCCATGGTAGGTCACAGGGACACTGAAGATCAGGAGGAACCCATGGAGAAAGGGCGTGTATCCACTCCCTCCTTCTTGACCAGCGCCGAGAGTACTAATGGCAGTGACTCAAGGAAGAAGCAGCCCCAGCAGGGACTGCTGTGGTTTCAGACCTTACCTGAGTCCTCCGCCCAGACCTAGACATCCCCGCAGAACAGGCCCTTGTCATCCCAGCTCTGTCTTCCTATCCTGATAGCCACCATGATGGGGGAGAACCTGTCACTGTGTAAGATCCAAATTACGAAGTGACCACATTCTTTCCCTGTGAGTGCTAAGGCATATTTTTATCCCATCAAAACATAAACGCCAGCACCAAGGAGCTCAGCTGAGGAACCGCCACCCCTGGAGAGGGCTGCTGAGGCCATGCAGCCACTGAGACATGGGGCAGAATGACCTTGTGTGACCTTCCACCCACAATGTTCAATGCTCACTGCTCAGGCCAGCCCTTCCATCAGCTCTGCCGGGCTCCTCCACCTCAGCACCAGAAGCCAAGATGACCAGACTCCACCTCTGGGACCCCAGCATGGGTATCACCGGGACACTTGTGGGGTCACACATGAGGCATCCCTCACAATGACATCCTTGGCACCCGCAGAAGGAATATTAATGAAATTCATAGCATCCAGACACTAAACATGCCAACAGGACTCTCAGTAGTACTGGTCAATTCAGGCACTAAATGTGACCTCACGCAGGAAGGACAGGGAAAACACTCACATGACACTGTTCAGTGGGGTTTAAAGCAATACAAGCCATTACACTGGTTCTGCTTCAGTTGAAAGCAAATTTACCTGCAGGAACAGACAGCAGAAAATCCCCTTCCCCCATGTTAATCTTGCTGTCTCTGGGTAAAGCGTATAGGTGGCTTTATTCTATTCCCATAAAATTCTATTTCCCTGATTTTCTTTAATGTACAATTATTTTTCTTTCCCCTAGAAATACAGCAAAGTGCTATTTTAAAACCCACCTGTTACCAAGCACTAAGGAAGGAGGCCCAGCAAGTCCTCAGGCTGTGGTGCCCCCTTTGGCATGGCCCAACCTGGTCCTCTGGCACAGGGCTCAAGACAAGGGCACAAAGCCCTTGGAGCTCTCAGGTACCTATTTTTGCCCAGGAGTATTAAGGGCTGAACCAAGGAACATTCCACCCTTACCTAATGTGGCAAGGGTTATAGGAACACAGAGACCAGAACTAGGCTTGCCAATCAGCAGCCTTGGGCTGAAGGAATGTGCCCAAGAGAAGAGAGGGCATAGGGACAATAAATCAACAATGTGGCCAGAAGCTGTAGGGGCCTGGGATGTACCTGACGGAGAGGGGACTAAGGAAAGAGAGGCCCAATGAATGCATGGCAGGTTCTTGCGGCTATGCCAGGCCTGGGTGATACCTGCACACAGGCCAAGGGATGATAGTTTAAGATCCATTATGGCTGACTGGAGTCCAGATGTTATTGGGGAGACACCAGAAGGGCTGTGGGCCATCCAGGGAGAGGTGAGGGTCCTGGATCAGGTCAGGCATTGGAGCAGAGAAGGTCAGAAACACAAACTGTGAGGTGTCAAAGAAAATGAAGCCATTTCTCCCATGAACATGAAGAACAAGACACTGGGGGGTGGCCTAGCTTGCGGCTGAGGTGCAGCCTACTTCCTCAGGTGGGGAGGGAGGAGGGAAGTCTGTCCTGTAGAGAAAACAGCACCCTGTCTACCTACCAGCAGCAATGTGGCCCCATCTGGCACCTGACATGCAGCGTAAGCATTTGTGGGGGCCAAGACTGGACTGGGTCCCCCTCTGAGGACAGCCCCAAAGGCCTGTCCAGTCCTGGCCTGGAAAGAGCAGGGGCAGCCAGAGCTGGAAGACTACTGCATTCCTCCTCATGGGAACAGAGGTGATGGGGGTCTCCTAGTCAGCGCTGCCTGGGTCTACGGGAGGCACAAAACACTGGTAGAGTATAAAAGAACCCCTCCAGATTTCTCCTCAGTGGCAAAGGGCTCCCTGGGCCCCTTTACAAAGGAGAAGGTGGCTGTCTGGTCTCTAGGCTGCCCAGGGAACACGGGGCACAGCAGCTCTGAGTGAGTGATGGATCCTGGCAGAAAGTGAAGGCCTCTACAAAGCATAAAGCCCTTGTCCAAATGCCAAAGGTCATTGCCCCAAGTGAGGGCATGCACACCTGATGGGGCTCCAGATGTCTCAGATCTCACCTCGTCCTGTGCTGCCCCTGAGCCTCAGGCTTTTGGCAACAGTTGGAAACTATTACTCCTACCTCAGATGCTGAGAGGGTTAAAGATGGGGAGGGGGTACAATTCCTTGGAATTTCCTAATATCACATACAAGAAATGGGTGAGGGTACAAGTGTGGTGACACACACCTGTAATCCTAGCACTGGGGAGGTAGAGATAGGAGGACTGCTACTAGTCTGAGCTGTGTAATCAGACTCTGTGCCAAATAAATAATTTTTTTTGTGATACCAGGGATCAAAATACATCTTTAAAAACAAAAAACAAAAAACAAAAAAAAAAGAAAAAGGAAAATTCATAATTTAAAGCAGGGACAAATTTTGTTTTCATTACATATAAAACAACCCAAGCAGTTGGTGGTAACTTAATCATACCTCCACCCACACCCTCAACTCCTGGACCACTGTGAGTTCAGAAGAGGGAATCTGTCTAGTCAACATACTCACTTTCTGCTGTAAATTTGTAATGTTAAAGGAGAATTACTGTTCTTAAATAAAAGGAAGAATAAAGATGTTAAAAAAGAAAAGAAAAGGGTGAGGGGACCCTGCTCTCTCACACCCAGAAGACTGGGCATGGTTCTCCACAAAGCTGCACCTACTGGACCAGAAGTTAAATTCCCAAGGGCGGGGTCCATACCAGAGCCGGGTCATCGGAGGGGCAGATCCTACTAGACTGGGTCACACCAGGCAGAGTCCAGGGCTGCCTCGTCTTACCCTCTGTACTCAAGGGAGCCCCACAGAAGAGAGAAACTGCCACATCGTCACAGGGTAGGTGAGGTGCTTCAGGAGGGCTCAGCTCCCTGGAGTACTGAACCCCATCTGCCCCGCAGCCCTTTCTGGGGCCAGGTGCCTTCCAGCAGGCAGGTGGACTCTAAGGCGGCCCTGGGTCCCTCAGCCTGTCGGGGGCAGGGCATGACAGGGCAACTTCGGGGGGTGGGAGGGAAGCGCGGGAGGTGCGCCCGCCGGCCGCCCGCAGCTCCAGCCCACGCGCCGCTGGCCTCTCCCGTTCTTCCTGCCCTCAACGGGATGTCTCGGGGAGGTCACAGGAGTGACGGTGCTGGGGGCGAGGTTCCGAGACGCCAGGACCCGGACTGGGCGAGGGGGGCGCGCTCCGGGAGACCCAAGTAGCGATCACTTCGGGCTCCGAGGAGGATCACTCGGGCCCTCTAACTTCTAGAACTTGTAGGGGCATGGGCGCGGCCATCCATCAACTCAGAAGGAGACACTGAGGCCCGCGGCTGGAGGCACCTCCCAGCAATCGGGACCTTCTTCAGCCCTCGCGCACTACCCGCAACCACCTCAAGTCCTGCCCCTGCCTGGAAGCACTCACCAGCCGCGAGTGGGCCGCGCGGGGCTGCAAACCTTCGGGCTTCCAGGCGCGCCTCAAAGTTGCCCGAGAGCCGCGGGAGAGAAGAACCGCACACACTGAGCAAAGCAGCTGAAGTGGATGCCGGCGAGCTCGGCCCTGAGCGTCGGGGGGCGGGGATGGGGGCGGGGCCTCTGCCAGCCCTCCACTCCTGCTGCGGCTTTGGGGGCGCGGCTCCGGTTCAGCTCGCTGAGCGGTTAGAGAGCCCGCCAATCAACCTGAACTTCTACCAATCACGGCACGCCTCGCCTACTGAGGCTGGCTCTCCTCCGGAGCTAGAGGCTCCTGGGCATTTGGTGGGTGGGGCCATCACAGCGAAAATTTCCAAGCGGACTCGGGTCAGACCTGGCTCTGTCCCGGCCGCGCCCACGAGACGTCCCGCAGCCTAGCCCGACCCCGACCTTTCGAAACAAGTGGTTGGGCCCACTGACAAGACTCGGCCCCATCTCCAATTCATTATATTTGATGCTGTAAATGTTAACAAATATGTTTTGAGCGTTCGAATTTTGGTACTGCTGTACATACAGAGGGCTGTCCTGGTATAGCAGCGGGGACGGAAAAAAGAAGTTTTTAAATCCATAAGATCAGATGCAACAGAACAGGCGTCCCAGGAGATGGTGGCATGCAGGTAAAAGTCTGTATTAGTCCAAGAGGCCCAGGCAGCTGGAGAACTTCATTCTTTTTCTTTTCTTTTAGAACTTCATTCTGTGTGTGAGAAGCGTGGCCTGGAGAGGAGGGTGAAGGTCGGCTCTTGAGCAGGAAGGGAGGCCCTGTTTGCAGGCTCCACCTTTGGTCCTTGCAGCCTACCCGGATGCACCTGCTGGGCCAGCGCTGCCTGAGTGCAGCTCAGGCTCTCACTGATCCGAGATAATATTGGGGGATAGAGGCGCGGGCTCTACCCACTGAACACATTTTCTCTTACACTTTATCAAACTCATCTGATGAGTCTCTGCTTCCCTGGGTCCTCATCTTCTCCTGTGGTCCCTAGAGGCTCACAGTGGTGGGAAGGAAGCAGCACTGTGAAGCATGGCTCTCTCATTTCACTCACAAGAGGCAGGTGACACTGGACTCATTTTTATTATTAACAAAATTACATTCACTGCTGAATGTTTCAGCAGTGAAACATTATATAACATATAATTTTATATTCACAGAATGTTTCAGCACATATATGCATTTGCGGTGTTAAAAGCAGAGTGAACACACCTCTCCTGGCACACTGGTTGTTCCTTCACGGTAAAAGCATTCAAACACCCTTTAGCTTTCTGACACTTTTCATTGTCTGTGGCCAGTTGACCATGCTCTAGTACATCAGAAGGAATCGCTAACTAACCGTGAAGGTTTCTCTTTCCTTCCCTCCCTTCAAGCTGTAGCTTGGGCACTGCTTGTTTCTTAACTTTTGTTTGTTTTGCTGGTGAGTAGGGGAATGGAACTCAGGGCCTTGTGCACACTAGCGAGTGCTCTACCACTCAGCTCTATCCCCAGCCCTGCTTCTTAACCTGAAGACACATCTCCCTCCCCATTTACCTTTTGAGATTTTAGAGCTCTCTTGTGAGTTTCTTTCAGTGTCAGTCCAGGAGGGCTGGGCCTACCTGCAAGTCTTCCTCAGCCCACACCTGACACTTGCAAGGCCACCCCTTTCCCCAGCAACGAATGGTGATTTTACTGATTCATTTGTTGTCTACAAGGCAGTTCTTCAGCTTCACAGCCTGCCTACTTGGTTGGTCACTGCCCAGGGGATCACAAACATCTGAAGCCTAGGCAACATAGGACAACTTTGGGTCAATTTTTTTTTTTTTTAATTCAGAGAGAGAATAACCAAGCTGAAGACAACTTAGCACAGTGAAAAGTAACTGCGAGTAAACACAATGTGAAGGAAAATCATCATATAAAGAGAGGAGGACCTGAAAGGCAGACCCCCAGAAGGGCATCATGCAGTGACAGGAGTACAGAAAAAGCTGGAGGAGAAATGCAAATTAAGGAATGCTATGCAGTGTCCCCAGCTGGGCTCTGCTGTGGTTCCAAACCAAGATCCAGTGAGTTTTGGGAAATTTCAGAAAGACCAGGTGACATCCAGAGAAAGGAGAATCTGAGTGCACCAAATTCTTAGGGGACTCTGGAACAATGTCAGGCGCTCTGGTTATATGACCATGGGTTCTTTCCCAGGCTATGATGGGACTCTTCTGTCCAGGGAAAAAAGGAATATATCCGTCCTTGGAAGACAGAGAAGGTGCAGCTCTGCACCTTTTCAGAGGAAAAACAGGCATGCAGTTCCCCTCTCACAGGCATTGCTCAATCACAGTAGAGATGGAGATAAAGCAGGTCCCCAGAATGGGAAGTGGTGGAGAGTAATGACCCTTGCCAAATATGTGGCCTGACCTGAGAGCGTCTGTGATTTTGTGCTGCGCTCGCTAGGTGAGCATTCTGGAAATGTAAGCCACGTGTTCTGGGGGAGATCTGTATTAGCTTGAAAAAACTATACAAATCTGTCTTGTTGGGGAGGAAGCAGAACAGGCCACACTCACCTCTGGTCAAAGGAGAAGGAGAGTCAGAGGGTCTGACATGGAGCAGAGAAGAGCAAGACAGGGAAACTCAGGCCATGTACCCTGTCATTTACTTCCAATACCTTCCCAGGTAATGAAAGCTTGAGTAGGACTCACAGGAGCTGGAAATTAGCCACTAGCGAAAAGAAGCAGGGAGCTTATGGATTGACGGTGAAATCTGGGGAAAGGCTGGCAAATCAGGAAGAAAATTAAGAAAGGGAGAATGAGAGGAAGTAATGGCCACACTAACTCAGTCCATCAAAAAGAAGCTATGTGTCAGGGAGATGGCTCAGTAGAATAAGCGCTTCCCTGGCAAGCGTAAGGGCCTGAGTTCAATCCCCGGTTCCACAAAAAGAAGCTATGTGAGCTGAAGCAAGTGGCCTGCGGTGGCAGAATAAATGAGAATGGACTGACTTTCCCAGCAAAAGGCTGTAAAATGGGAATAAAAATTAAAATCCAAGTAAGGGCTATTTTCAATCAACATATTGAAAATGGGGACAGAAGAAAATATGTGCCAATAGAAGTTCAGAGAGGACATGTGAAAACTGAAATCAAAAAACATGCATAATACATGAATGGTGGCTAAGGAAGACTCAAAGGTAGAAAGCACTTACTACAGGGTATTAGGTAATGGCACAGGCCAACCCACAAAGATTCAGTCATCGTAAACCTCAACAGGGCAGAACACGAAGCAGACAAACACACTAAGCATAACTGCTAGGCACACTCAGAAGACTCATGAAAACTCAGCCCTGTGCAGGAAGGAGCTCCTGTCCAGTGTCGTCGCTCCAAGTCCTGACCTCTTCCCCACTGAGCTGAGTCTGCGCTCTTCTGTTGAGCAATGAGTGAATGAATGCGTGAATAAGTGAGTGGAGGACAGCCTCATCTGAGCTCTTTCTTGCCTGTAGGACAAGGCCCAAACTCTTTAATTCACATCCAAATACACCTCCTACAGCCTCGCTCCTGATTTCTTCCACAATTTCAGATTCTACGTCCATGACCCTGTTCCACTTCCGTTTACTCTATAAACAGTGATTGGCTCTTCTTTGCCAGCTCTAGGTGGTGAGCTACACACTGGGCTTAGAAAGGAAAGTGGAGGCAGGGGTTCAGTGGGCTCCCATCTCCTGTCTAGACCCTTGGAGAATGAGGCCACACGATGATGCCTCTGAGGTGCCAGGTCCCGATTACTGGATCATGTGATGTGACCGTTTAGAAAGAAGGCTTTGGCAGATCAGATTAAGTAAAGGATTTAACCTGGGTTACTGGATGGGCTATCATTCTGAGTGCCCTTGCAGAAGTGGCAGAAGGACAGTTGACCATACACGGAGGAGAAGGTGATGTGAAGACAGAGTAGAGATGGCCAAAGGCCCTGGCCTTGGAATGATGTGGCCACAAGCCAATGAGATCTGGCTGTGACTGGAAGCCAGAAGAGGCAAGGAACAGATTCGAATTTGGGCCTCTCAGTGCTGATTTCAGACTTCAGACCCGCAGAATGGTGAGAACACATTCTCCTTGCTCTGTGCTGCATTGAGGTAGTATGTGACTATAGTCACAGGAAACTCAGCTAGCTACGCAGTCACGTGATGCCAGGACTGTGGTTTTGCTGTTATCTGGCATCTCCAGGATGGGCTTGGGTGGCACAAGGCAATCCCAACCCTTGGCAGGGTAGCCTTGGTGAAAACAGAACCCCTTGACACTCACACAAGTCTCATCCTACCAAGGAGTCCGGGTACCAGATCAGCTATCTGAGTCCCAGCAGAATAAACAGCTGCATTGGACATGGGCAGTGGCCTCCAAGTGACCAGGCTGCACATTCCAGAGGCTCATGGTCCTTGGGGCACTGCAACATCCTGTGACCTATAGTTTTAAAGGGATGAGAGCACCACATGGGGGTTCCAACCCCATGGGGGACTCCTGGGGACCCCTGCATCCAGGTGCCAGCCCAGTAATCTGCAATGTAACGGCCTCAGGGGACACAGGGACTCTTGCACCTCCAGCTACACAGCCAGCCATTGACACTAGGGGTCCTGCCTAGCTCCAGGACTTGAACACAGGCTAGGGCTGCAGAATCCAGTATCCCAGCCCTGATCCTGGAGTCAGAATGCATGGTGACAAGGCCCAGATGCAGAGGATGAGAGTGTGGGAGGAGCCTCGCGGGGCTGAGTGCCTCTGTCTGAGGGTCTCATGCAGCACACAGAACCACACCGGAAAAACTGTGCCCCTGGTCTAGATCCCTGGGAGTCCTAGGCCAGCAGGGCAGGTGGGCTGTGCAGTGCCCCAGGGATTTAAGCACCGGCTGGCTCATCAGCTGGCAGCCATGCTCTGGTCCCAGCCTCTGCCTCCCATGCCACCCACCTGTCTCTCCTTCAGAAACCCGAACTGCATCCTCACCTGTCCCCTGGGAACTGCAGTGTGACTGGAGTGCGAGTGGAGGGAGCTCTGGGGGTCGGGGGGCGGATGGCTGGTCCCAGTCACATGGTGCTGTGTCACAGTCGGGATGGGGGAGCATCTTGCCGCCACCTCCACAATGCCCTGCATGCATTGTTTCGAGAGCCTGAGAGCCCGCATCCGCCCTCGGTCTGAGTTGTCTGAGTTGTGGTTTACTCATCCCTGAGGGAAGAGAGTGCCTGCCACCCAGTGCTTCACTGTGAGTCACAGGCACTTGGGAAACTTCACGTGTAATCTGAGAACTTGGAGGAGGATGGTTGCAGCTGGGAGAGGGGTTGAGCAGGATCTGGACCTCCCCACTTCCTTGCAGAGCGAAGATCCGGTGCTGGCAGCTCTCACCTACTGTCCCAGTGACAGTAAAGCACATCATAGGGCCTGGTCACACGTCAGTGACCACGTACTGGTGGCCAGGTCCTCGGCTGTGTCTGCACACAGAGGGAAATCCAGCGGGTTGGCACCCAGCACTGGGCGTCCCAATGCTGCCTCATCTTCAGCAGGAGCGCAAAGGGTGCTGGTTGCAACCTCCCACACACTCTGTCACAGGCCTTCCAGAGCACCAGGGCAAGAAGTGGAGGGCCATGGCATGCCCCACTCTAACAAGAGAGTAGATCTGGCAGCCAGGGACAGCAGGTATCCTGCAGGGAAAAGCCCTACAGGCTGTGGCTTCTGGGCAGTAGTCATGGCAGGCTTCCTGGAGTAGGCAGTGTGTGTGTGTGTGTGTGTGTGTGTGTG
>PVKA01033504.1:0-24320 GCA_004027165.1 Ctenomys sociabilis
AAAAAAAAAAAAAAAAAAAAAAAAAAAAAAAAAAAAAAAAAAAAAAAAAAAAAAAAAAAAAAAAAAAAAAAAAAAAAAAAAAAAAAAAAAAAAAAAAAAAAAAAAAAAAAAAAAAAAAAAAAAAAAAAAAAAAAAAAAAAAAAAAAAAAAAAAAAAAAAAAAAAAAAAAAGAGAAATACAAATACAAGCAATAGGAATGAAAAGGCTATAAGTGCCACAGATCCAGTGGAAATTCAGAAAATTATCAATAGCTACTTTGAGAATCTTTAGTGCAACAGAACAAAAGACATAGATGAAATAGAAGGATGACTAGAAAGGTGAAAATTTTCAAAACTGAATCAACAAGATATCACAACTCTCAATAACCCAATAACAGCCAATGAAATACAAAACATAATGAAAAAAACTACTGACAAAGAAACATCCAGGCCCTGATGGATACACAGCTGAATTCTACAGGAAATTTACAGAAGATGTAATCCTTATACTCCTCTAACTCTTCAATGAAATTTTAAAGGATGCAATCCTCCAAAAATCATTTCTGGTGGCAAGTATTATATTGATTCCAAAACCAGGGAAAGACACAACTATAAACAGTACTACAGGCTACTCTCCCTCATGGACATAGATGCAAAAATCCTCAATAAAATCCTAGCAAATAGAAATCATCAAGAAGATCACACACCATGATCAGGTAGGATTCATCCCAAGGATGCAAGAATGGATCAATGTTTGAAAAATCTATAAATGTAATGCACCATATCAATAGAGCAAAAAGTAAAAACCACATGACCATCTCAACTGATGTAGAAAAAGCTTTTGAAAAGTCCAATATTCATCCATGTTCAAAGTCATACAGAATATCAGAATAGATCGCCTCTACTTCAATCTGATAAAAGCCATTTATGAAAACCCAATGGCTAACATAATTCTAAATGGGAAAAAACTGCAGTTTTACTCTTAGATCTGGTAAAAGACAAAGATGTCTTCTATCACCTCTCCTATTCACTATAGTTCTTGAATCATTAGCTAGAGCTATTAGACAAGAGAGAGAAATAAAAGAATAAGAACAGGTAAAGAAGAAGTTAAATATTCGTTATTTACAGGTGACATGATACTTTACTTGGAAAATCCAAAAAAACTACACCAAGAAACTAGTAGAATTCATACACAAATTCATTAGCATAGCACGATATGAAGTCAATACTCAAAAGTCAATAGCATTCCTTTACACAGATAACAAACATACAAAGAGGGAAATTATAGAAGCAATACCTTTTATAATGGTACCTCAGAAAGTGAAATACTTTGGAATTAATGTAACTAAAGAAGTCAAAGGTCTTTTCCAGGAAAATTACAGTACTCTTAAAAAGAGATTGAAGTGGATTTCAGGAAATGGAAAGATATTCCCTGCTCCTGGATAGGAAGAACCAACTTTGTGAAGATGGCCATAATCTCAAAATTATTATTATTATTATTATTATTATTATTATTATTATTATTTTTACTTAATTGGGCCCTTGTGAACTCAGGCTCTTATGCTTGCTAGGGAAACACATATTCCACTAAGCCATCTCCCCATCCACATCCCAAAACTATTATACAGATTTAATGCAATCCCTGTCAAACTACCACCAACATACCTCCCAGACCTAGAGAAATCGTTCCTAAAATTTATTTGGAAACAGAAAAGACCTAGAATTAACAAAGAAAATTCTTGCCAACAAAGACAAGGCAGGTGGCATTAGAATTCCTTAGTTGAAATTATACTATAAAGCTACTATGATAATATCAGCATGGTATTGGCAACAAAATAGACCTAAAGATGAAGGGAATAGACTAGCAGATGCAGAATCCTCTGTGAACACATTGAACCACCTTATATTTGACAAAGCAGCCATATATGAAAAATGGAAGAAAGATAGCTTCTTTAACAAATGGTACTGGAAAAACTGGCTCTGTACCTGCTACAAACTAAACCTTGACCTAGGTCTATCATCATGCAGTAAGCTAAAGTCAAAATGAATTAAAGATCTGAACATTAAAGCAGAAACACTAAATCTCCTGGAAGACAACGTAGGAGGAACTGTTGAAGACATAGGGATAGGCAAAGAGTTTATGAACAAAAGTCAAATCGCAGGGGTAACATTTGAAAGAATTAATGAGTGGGATGGCCTCTTATTGAGAAGTTTTTGCTCTTCAAAAGACACTACCAACAAAGTGAAGAGACGATCCACAAATTTTGAAAAAATCTTCACAAATAAGCACCCAGACAAAGGTCTGCTCTCTAGAATTTATAGACAAACAAAAAATATTAGGGCCCTGCAATTTAAAGACCCAGTCCCGAAATGGGTATCTGAGATGAACATACACTTCTCAGATGATAAAATTATAGAAGCACATAAATATATGGAAAAATGCTCCATACTACTAGCCGTCCATGAAATGCAAATTAATACAACACTGAGATATCACCGCAGAAAGAATGTTAGCAGGAAGAAATCATCCGACAACTGTTGGAGAGGCAGCGGGGAAAAAAGAACTCTTCACCACTGTTGGTGGGAATATAGACTGGTGCAACCATTATGGAAATCAGTGGGGAGACTCCTTAAAAAACTAGGACTTGAAATCCCATTCAAACCAGCTATTCCCCTCCTGAGAGTTTTCCTGGATGATCTGAAAACATCATATCATAGTGATATATGTGTACCTATGTTTATAGCAGCACAAGTTGTGATAGCCAAATCTTGGAAACAACCAAGATTCCTGTCACCTGAGGAATGTTTGAAAAAGATGTGGTATTTTTATATAATGGAGTATTACTCAGCTATAAAGAATGATAAATATGAAGACTTCATATTTAAGTGCATGCCGCTGGAAGATATACTGATAAGTGAAATAAACGAGACCCACATGTGTAAATATCATATAGTTTCCCTAGCATAAGAACTCAAAAGAAGAAATACAAATAGAAAATTATAATACAATTAAAAGGAAAGAGATAACTTGAGGACTAGGCAATGAAGAGTGCACAAGAAAAAGAGCTAGGAAACATGACAGGGGCAAAACATAGGAGGAACTGTTGAAGACATAGGGATAGGCAAAGGGTTCAGGAACAAAAGTCAAAATGCGGGAGTAACACTTGAAGGAATTAATGAGTGGGACCGCCTCTTATTGAGAAGTTTTTGCACGTCAAAACTTTTATAAGCACAAGATGGGCAAGGCAATGGTCCTGAGAATCGTAAGCAGGTTTTTGAATCTAAGCAACTGCCCTGAAGTTGGCAATGTGCAATAGCAGGGCCATGCTTGGGGTCATTCTGCTCTTCTGAGTTTGCGGAGCTTGTCATGACGTGTCAGTGGCTGCCATGCTGCTCTCAGGTAGATGTTTGTTTAAAAAGGTAACGAGTGGTGAAGGAAGGCGGGAGACAGGACTGTCCCACTGTGTATGGTCAGATTTCTAAACTTATCTGTAAAATATGTAAGTTTTTATTCCTATTTTTTAACATATTTTAATTTACAGTATTTTTCATCATATTCTATAGGGACTTGAATTTTAACATACCAATACTAGATGAAAAATACCTGTTCCATGTTAAACCTAAGACGTTTCTTATTCAGACAGATAGTGAGGTTAAGCTAAACAGCCTAAGTTGTATGGTAATAACAATAAGCTTCCCTTCTGAAGAGTTAACAACCTAAGTTTGCAGACCAAAAATTAGAGAAAAAGGAGGGCCACAAGGACAGCCAACATTTTGGCCCTAACCTTTCAAGGTCAGTAAGGACTCAAGACATATGAGAACCTGTACTGTAGCAACATGTAACTCGGTTGTGTACCAAATTTTCTGATCAGGATGCTTATGGGACCACAGAAGAAAGTGATTGATGATGTAAGTATGCCTAAGGAGAGTCACATGGAGAGGTAACATTCTCTCAGGCTTTCACAGAGAGCAAATTGGTCAAGCAATGGCCATGACTCATGCACTTGGCTGACACAGACAAAGGATCTGCAAACTGTGGTACAGGATTTCAGGATAAATCCTGAGGGGATTTGACTGACCTTATCTGATACAAAAGTCACAGTTCTTGTTACATAGGTCTTGCTTTATGTTGATCTTTGCCATCCATCAGAAAAGTATAAAAATGAAATATAAAGAAAGCCGTATTATTATGCTTTGCTGTAAAAGACTCAACAATTCCTGACATTGTCAGTCCTATGGAAAACCCAATATTAATATGGACTACTGGACTATATTGGAATATTTTTCTGAATTAACACATCTATAATATTTCAATGGTAAAGCTAAACAAAAAAGGGATACAAATGAACAATAATTTTGTATATGTATATTCAAAATGGTTAAGATAGATATACAGCTACATTCTCTTAATTCATTGAATAGAGGGATTTGTTCTAATATTGTTTGTAAACAGGATATCAAACAACCTCTAAGAAAACACTATGCAATGTATCAATTATTGGCACTGCCCTACTAATTTGATTTGAAACTGTCTCATTCCTGTTATTTGTTTCTCAATAAAATTATGGAAAAAAAGAAAAACAGAAAATTATTTTGCTTTCACTTAGTCCTTCTACAATGTTCTTCTGCTCATTTTGAATATTCAAATTTCTGGCATATGTATTTCCTGCTACGTAAAGAACATCTTTTAGCATTCCTTGCAGATACCTTCAGTGCCTGTATTAGTGGTGTAGTGTCCAACATAATTTTGGAAAATTATCTTTCAATAGTGATATTCTTCTGTTCCTTTGTATTCCTTTCCTTTTCATTCTTCTGAAGTTGCTATTATGTTAATATTACCCCATTTGCTGCCTTAAAGAGAGAGCCTAGATATTCTATTCTTTATATTTCCATGTGTGTGTGTGTTTCATTGTCAGTTTTAGAAATTCAAATTATCATGTTCTTAAAAGCAGAAAAAATTTTGCAAAAATTTTGCAAAAATTTTCCAAAAAATGTTGGTGCTGCTGATAAGTCAATAAAGCATCTATGATTTTGGGTACATTTTTTAATCTTGGCATTATTTTCTTTGGAATTAGCTTTCATCTCTTTACACTCTTCATCTCACATTGCATTCTGATTTATTCACTGCAGTTTTTAGTATATTAATAATATTTGTTTTAATTCCAGTTTTGTCATTCCAGCCTCTTATCTGGTCATAATGCATGTTTTGCATTTTCAAACTGTATTATTTGGCTTTCTGTACATATTTTAGTTATTTATTGTTAATAATATAACATGATCTACACAGAAAACGGAATTGCTCTAAACAGGTATTTAGATAATAAGCTAAGTTGTAGGGGATGAGAAACATCCTATGACCCTATGATTGGGTACCAATCTCTTAGTGACCTACTATCCCTAAACCTCACACCTACTGTCGACCAAGGACTGTGAACCCCACAAATGCTTTTCAGTTTTTGCTATTTCTGTTTTACTACCCTCCTTTCTTTAGGAGAGATAGATTAACTAGAATATGTTAATGCCGATCATTTCCCTTCTTCTAGGATATAGGGTCTAATAAATCACTAAGAGCTGAGGCTCCACTTAAATGTTTTGAGGTCAAACATTGTTAAGCAGTCATATGGCATATTTCAAAACAGTTACTTTTCTCTCCATGGTGGAAGCACAAGATAATTTTTCCACTATTTACTGCAACTATCTGATTGATTCCTCAAGACACTACTCATAAAAGCCTTGTGCCCTGGCATCCCCAGCTACTTCCCATAGGGATTTTACTCTTGTCCTTTGTCTCCAGTAATTCATCAATTTCAGTTTCAGTTTTTTTGACCTCGCCACAGGATGTGGCGAGGATGTCTGCTTTGGTAGCTATATGTTCTGTAACAATTTGTCCGCATCTACCTTTCTAAATTTGGGTCAGTTGCTTGGCCCGTGTCTATATTTCTCTTTTAAGTCTTAAATAGTTTGTTCTATTTTCAGTCTGTCAAGGTTTTTACTTCTTGTTAAGGTGGCATAGTGCTTGCTCCTAAGTGTATTATGTGGAGACTGGAAATGGACATGAGATGTTAGCTTATTTTTTGAGGGTCATTTTGTTGCATGAAGGAGACTCTAGTGGTAAGTGTGAGGTAGGCAGACCCACTTGTAGGGTATTTAGAAGCCTGGTAAGCATATGATGATAGATAGGAAAATGTTAGCAGCAGTAAAGGTAAAGAATTAGTATACTCTGGAGCCGGGGAGATAGCTCAGTGGAATAGACACTCTCCTGGCAAGTGCAAGGGCCTGAGTTCAATCCGCAAAAAAAAGAAAAAAAAAGAAAGATCTAGTATTTCTGATGCATAGCCAGCAACATTCATTTGGATTTTTTTTTTTTTTTTTTTTTTTTTTTTTTCATGAAAAAACTTTATCGGATAGAAAAGCTTCTATTGGAGAGGGACAGAAGGGGGGCCCTAGTGGTTGCCCAGGGAAGCTCGTCTCTTTTAAGGACTTTTATAAGGCAAAACCATGCGGGACTAAGGTAGTGAAGGGGTCTCGCTTAAGTGGATGTGGGGTGGGACGAAACTATAGTCAGCCAACGGGATTACAAGCACCATTGCTCAGGTAAAGTTGATTAGGCCCAGGACCAAATGGGGAAGCGAGTCAGCTTAGTAAGCGGATGTGAATAGGGGACAGGGTCTCTTCCCCTGGGGGTTGGGCTAGTGACTCACTTGGGTCATTTCAGGTGATTGCTACCTATTTAGAATATCAATCCCTGGTGTTACTCTTTTAGCATTTGTTTGGCCTTTAGGTCTGGTTCACAGCAGGAACCTCCTTCATTCCTGGAGTTGCTGGCATCTTGTTTCCTGTATTATTTCTTTCAAGGGTCTGGCCCTGCCTGCCTACCTGCCTGCCTGCCTGAAAATATTATTATCTAATTCCTCTGCCTACAGCATTCCTCCCTCTGAAGAAGTAACCAGAACCACCGTGAGGGATTTGGGCTATGACCCGCTCTGGCTTCTTCATGCTTAAACGGGTTGTAGTTGTGAACCAGCAGTCAGATATATTCTTCTATCTAAAGGCCCTCAATAGATGACAGGCATTGTCATTACAGCTTTGAATCTAGAGAAGACAAAGGCAAGAAAGCAATTATATATGTATGGATCAAATAATCATATCAACAGGATGACTATGAAAAAGACAAGTTAGATATCTCTGAAATGTGGGGTTTAATCCCTTTTTTTGTCTTTTATGGCCATTTTGTATAGCTTTAAACTAGTATTTTCTATTAATGGGGCATATGAATTGTCAGAAATAGGGAAAACACTGAGAAAAGTGGGGCCACTGGCTGTGTAAGTACCAATAAATCTGTACAGACAAATCCGTGTAAGCATCTATTGAAAGTTTTACAGGCTTTTTCCTTATTCTGGCAGTTAACATTGGTTCTCTCAGGCTGAGAGGGGAGACACAAACGGTACCTGTAAAAGCTGTCTCTATTTCTCCAAATATTTGTTGTTCTCTCGTGTGCTTATATTATTGTCTCACTTACTTTACTCTTTTGCCAAACAAAATACCTGACACCCAAAATTAAGAAAGAAAAAGTTTGCTTCCCTTATATTTTGTGTAAGGTAAGGATGTATAGTCCGTAATCAGCTGGCTCTAAGGCATGGAGGCACAGCCCAGGGCATCACCTCAAGGTGGCAGACGAGAGCAAAGGCAGCAAGACCACAGAGGAGAGTAAGCCTCTTTTCCTCCATTATAGTGTAAGCAGGCTACACCCCTGCCTAGGGCAGCTATGGACCTCATCCCATGTCCATGCCCTCCTCTTGCACAGGATGAAGATGTTTGCAAAGACAGGAACCTCCACCGTGTTGAGCCGCTGAAACTTCTAAAGGTGTCAAATTGAAACAATGTATCAACCATAACAATTATATTCTACTGACATCTGCATTTGCAGTAATTTTGATCATGTTTTAATAAAAGTGGCTTTAGATGACTAAATTCCCATTTAAATTTTGAACTCAGTCTAATAGCCATGATGCAAAAGAACAAGAGTTAATAGGGAAGAGAGAGAGTCTTAGATGTTACTGACCTACACGGTAACTATGTATTGGCAGTGCATCACCCCAAAGAGAAAAACATTGCAATCTACGAACATCGGTGAAGTGACAATTTGCTAGTGATATCCAAATTTCCCATTGCCCAGCAGCGTGCCTTGTTGCTAAACTCAGCTTTGTTTTTGTTGTCGCTGATTTGTTTTATGTCTTTGGCACAGACAGGGTCTCACTACATAGCTCAGACATGTAGTGATCCTCCTGACCCCAGCCTCTTCAGTCTCGGTGGTCTTCTAGGCTCGCCCAGGGTGGGACCATATCAGCACGTGTTCCTGGGGTTGAACCTAGTTCCGTGCACTTCCCTAGGAAAGCACTTAGACCACTGAGCCATCTTCACAGCCCACAGTATAGTGTTTAACAATGGAAAAGAACTGGTTCTTTCAGCTCCAAGATGGTCTTCAAATAAAATGAAAAAGAGCTTGTAATTAGTGAAGTCTGGAGTTCTGGGACACAAATATACAATTGTACCATCTCATACATCTCAAAGCGAGAAGCTTATACCAAGGACAAACAGAATGACCTGTCTTACTGAACTATAATTTCAAACTACTGGCTTGACAGTTAAGTTATTCACCTACTAGTACAAATTAGCCAGGTCAAGACCCAAAAATAAATTTCCGTGGCTTAATTTAAACCAAGAAGTTGTCAACTAAGATTATTTAATGAATTCAAAATATAGCCTTTGTATTGGTAATAAAACACTTGGCCATAAAACTGAAGGTTCTTCATGCACTAAGTAAGGAAGAATAATGACATTCTTGCTGGTAAATTTCTGTATTTTTTTTGGAATTATTTTTTATTGTAGAACTGAACATCTCCTTGGTTCCCAATCTTAGGTCTTTATTTTTAGTGCATTTGATACAGGATCTCACTACACAGTTTGGACACACAGTGGTTCTCCCGTTCTCAGCCTCCCCAGTGCTGGGATTACAGGTGTGTCTCACCACACACAGTCTCAGCCTGGCTATGCCCAGGGCCAGGGCAGAAGGGCATGTGGTGCCAGGGGTCCAATCTGTCCCTGGGCTTGCCTAAGGCACTGCTTATTACCCTGAGCTATCTCACTAGTCCCAGTGTTAGTTCTTAAAAGAAAAACTCACAAATTTAAAATTCCTTTCATAAAACCACTTACAATTACTCCATTAATCTACTTTTAGTATAAAAATCATTAATCGTTTATAATCATACATTTATATTGAAAATACATGGCATACAAAAATATATTTTACCTACCTATACATGATAGGTAAAAAATCTAATTTTCATTATTCTAGAAATTCCTTGTGCATATGTAGGGCATATATGTATCATATTTTACAAAAATATAATTTTGTATTATATATTTTTGTAAAATCTGTTTGAAATAAAAACATTAAAATTTTTATGTTGATAAATAAATGTCATTATTTTAATAGACAGTACAAAACTGTTATGGAAAACCTATCCTGAGGATTATCAAATTTAGGATTAAATCATACTTTTTTTTTTTTTTTTTTTTGCCGAACTGGGGATGGAGCTCAGGCCCTTGTGCTTGTCAGGGAAGTTCTTATTCCACTGAACCATCTCCCTGGCCCCAAACCGTACATTTTAATAGTACTTATGAAGTGTTCATTAATGACAGACCTTATTTTAATCACTGCAGAAACTACATCACAGCCAAACATACATATACTCAATTAGTCATCATTTTCATTTATTTGGATAGGAGTCTATAGCTTATGAAACAAACATACTTCCTAGAAATGTTAATGATATAAATAATCTTCACAGTATAAAATAATCTTTCTTGTCCTACAGTAAATTTATGTAACTAGACTTAGCACTGGCTCTTTTCTGTAAGCTCTACACTAAATAGGCAAAACTTGTAATGTTGACAAACAAAAGTTATGAAACAACAATACTGGTTGCATATGATTGTCCAAAGTAATAAGTATGCCTTTTAACATCTAAAACTACTTTTGTGAACAAAACTAAATAAGAATACAAAAGACATGGCTAATTTTTCTGGGTTCCAATTGAAGTGTATGTTCTCACCTAGTCATGCTGCATTAAGCTTTACTGCTTTGCAACTTATTGTGAGTTAGCCTTCAGTCACAAGTATAGGCCCACCCCCACTGATCTATACTGCACTCTCTTGCTTTAGCAGGGCTAATAGGCAGGGTCCAGCTGAATATGTATCTATGGGGTGAGGATAGCATGGCGTTTCTGCTGAGTCATCACTGTCTCAAGATCTTAACTGAAATGAATTAATAATAAAACTACATAACTTCTCTGAACTTTCTGGATCATAAAAAACAAATGCACATAAAACTTTTGTCTTCATTCATTCTTCAATTTATAGATGAATTAAATGAAACAGGCCGTTTGATGTCCTTTAACTAGTTCATCACAGACTCTGGCAAATATATGTGTGAGGGAAGTTGTATACTTATTTTAGTTGAATTTGAAGCTTACGTCAATCAGAAAAATATAAATTGTAGAAAAAAAATTAAAAACAGGCAATTATGCAACTGCAAGCCTTATTGTACATTATGGCCTTAGTTTGGCATTTAACCTCTTATGAGAAAACATATATAACAATATGGACCTTTGGCTTCTAAGCATTTTTTTTAAAAAACTATAATTTTCAGGCTCAGATAGGTCTACTATTCATGCTGATCATTTAGTTTTCTCTAAGTAAAACAAAACAGAGACGCATCCCAAGCCCAGGCCAGTGAGTGTGTGGCAGAGGTTCCATGCTCCCCTGCACCGCTGGACCCCCCCCCCAGACCCACTCCACTCCCAGCTTGTAAGTGAGTCATTCAGCCCTGCTCTCAAGACCCTACCAAAACCCTCAGAATGAGCCCATGCATAGCATGTGAATGAGAAGCTCCGCTGTGCTCTCAGGACTCCTACAGACACAGCCCAAGCCCAGGTCCTGCAATTGTGTGGGAGAGCTTCTGCTCTTCACTTTGCCTGCTGGATGCCTCCAGAAGCAGCCCAGGACCACTTGTATGTGTGTCCTTCTTTCCTGCTCTCTGGACCACTCCAGACTCAGCACAGGACTGGCATATAGACCTGAGGTACAACTCTACAGCTGAAGTTCCAGCAGAGAGGGTAAGGGCCAGAACCACCCAGGTAACCCAGGAGCAGAACATCTTGATATGGGCTGCAACATGAAGAAGCTGAGCACAGTAGCCAGACCCAAGTCAGGCATAACTGGATGAATTCAAACTTCATAGATCTGCACCCAGTAAGCTGAGACACTTTGCTAGACTCAGATCTATAAAATCATCCTCCCTCTTTCTTTCTTCTCTGAGAGAGGAGGAAATGGTAACAGAGGTGAACTAATCTGCCTGCAAAACATCAAGTACATCAAGGGGAAGAAATCACACAGAACTTAGTGGAACTATCTTAAATAAAATTCCAAATTTAATATCTGTTTACCTAAAATATTAGGTTTTCATTGCTATATAGACATGATCATTGCTCCTAGATACAAACAAACCTGCTAGAGACAAAAGTTTTCCAACTGATAAATATCATTAAGCATAATTAGTGTTCTTTATTGTAGATCTGTAAATACAAAACTATTAGTGCCTTAATCATATAACCTCTATTGGGTAATAATTTCAGTAGGTGCTAAGGTTATAACTGCACCAAAGCTCTACATCAAAGGTCAGAGGACAGTGCTGTACAAAATGACGAAGAGAATGGGAAGAATGCAATCTCAGGCCTGAGCCCACCCAGAACAAATGCAGAAGACACTAGCACAAAAGAAACTGGGAATCACACAGCTGAAATGTCTGAAAAAAAGCATCTGAAATTAAGAAACAACTGCAGAAAGGTATAGAGGAACTCATATGAGAAATAACCTCTGAAATAAAAAAAAAAAAATCCCTGAATTAAAAGCATCTAAAGTAAACAGTCAACTGCAGAAACATAAAGAGGAAATCAGATCAGAAATAATCTCTGAAATAAAAAAGATAACTGTAATGAAAAAATTAATAACTGCTTCACAAACAGGGGATTAGGAAAACAATGGAATCCTTCAATGAACAATATATGAAAGAAACAGAATGCATGAAAAAGAGCCAAAGAGATACGAGGAACTTAAAATTTCAGTCACAAGCTTGAAAAACTGTTTGAGTGAAAGTAAAGTTTCAGGTTTCGAAGATGCCATCGCAGGTAGTAAAAAGGTAAGCAAAGATCTCTTAAAAATAACTAGGATGAAGGAAAAAATAATTCATCACCTACACGACAATGCTAAGATGAACAAATGAAACTAAGAGGCATCAGTGACAAAGGAGTCAATGCAAATGATATAAAACCAATATTGGCAGAAGTAAGAGCAGAAAACTTCCCAAATATAAGGAAACAAGCTGTCATCCAGGTAACGGAAACATACAGGATGCCAAATAACTTCAACCCAATTAAAAACACACTGAGACATATAATAGTCAAGATCCCAGAAATTTAGCAAAAGAATAATATACTGACAGCTGCTAGAGAAAAGAAGCAAATCACATTCAAAGGAAAACACATAAGAATAACAGCTCACATCTCTTCACAACCATTAAGAAGAGCATGCAGCAGAGTACTTCAAGTGCTCTATGAAAACAAACAACAGCAGAGACTGCTATAAGTTGCAAAACTCTTTTTCAAGTTTAATGGAGAAGTGAAACAATGAACACCTGAGGAATTTCATGACGACAAAGCCAACCCTACACAATACTAAATGCTGTTCTGGAGAGGAAGCAAAATGATAAGAACTACATGAATGAGAATGGAAGGAACACACTAAACAGGGCAAAAAATTAAATACAGGAGAAAAAGGACTAAACAACAGCCAGCAAATAATATGTCACACTTAAGTCAACACATCTCAATTATAACCATCAATGTAACTGGACTCAATTCACCAATTAAGAGAAATAGACTGACAGAGTAATTAGGAAACAAAAATCCAACAGTATACTATATGTAAGTATACACTTAACTCATAAAGAAATTCATAGGTTGAAAGTCAAAAGATAGAAAACAATACTATATGCCCCAGCACTTTAGAAAAAAGCAGCGGTAGTAATCCTGTTTTCAGACAGTCTCAACTTCAAACTAAGGAGGATCAAATGAAATAAAGGCGGCACTGTATACTGGTTAGGGGAACAATTCAAGAGGAAAAGGTAACATTCATAAAAATATGTATGCACCAAAAACCAGAGCACCCAACTATATAAGACAAACCTTAATGGACATGAAAAATCTGATATGCAATACCACTATAATAACAGAGGACCTTAACACCCTTTTATCCTAAAAAGATAGGTCAAGTAGACTAAAAATTAGCAAAGAAGTAGCAGAACTGGACCAGATCTTTGAATAAATGGGCTTAGTGGACATATACAGTGCTCTACCCAACCACAGATGAATGCACATTTTTTTTCAGCTGCACATGGGTCATTTTCTAAAATAAATCACATACTAGTTCATAGGTCATGCTTAAGTATATGCAAGAAAACAGAAATTATCCCATGCATATTATTTGACCACAGTGCAATGAAACTTGAAATAAATGACAAAAGAACAAGAAAGGGGTATGTCATGGGTTTGGGACACTCACCAGAGCACCAGCGTTGAAGTCAAACACAGATTATCGCCAAAAATGATTGAGGTCTTTTTAAAGCACTGCTAACATTATCTTAATGTAAGATGCATTTTAATTTTATCATAATTTCTATAAATAATGTTTGAAAATTTTATTTTTAGAAGATAATATAGATTCTTTTCTATCTCTAAATTTTACATATGCTATCAGCCCTTTACCTAAGGAAGAATGAAATGTCACTACTCCCAGAGTGAAGTTCTCAAATCTATGGATTCCTGTTCTGCACATAGGCAGAAGGAAAAAGGGTATTGGCGATAATCTGTGTTTGACTTCAACTATGTTGAAAAATAAATTAATCATGTTTCTGTTTTCTAGTGTTTGATGGAACAAGCATTTGGAACCAATAATGCTCCCCCTGTAGGTACTTCTCCTCTTGGAGTTAGCAAGATCTTAATGAGCTTTAATGAATAGCCCTTCTTGGGGCTATTCATTATACACTTCAAATGCAAATCAAGAAGACTTGAGCCTATACTCACAAATGCTTTTTTTCAGACTGTTATTATGAACTATTATCTCCTGCTGTAACCACTCTTGTGATCAGGTACCAGATAATTAGAGATGATCTTTATTCTCCAAGACTCTCAAAATCCTCTGAAATTATCGAAATTTGATGACTCTTAAGCCTCCTTGACTTGGCAATTGCTTCCTGCAGAAGTCACAATGGTCTCTTGCCACGACTTCTCTTTAACTTTGACTCCTGTTCAATGCTGGTGCTCTGGTGAGTGTCCCCAACCCATGACATGCCCCTTTCTCTCGTGCTGTGTGAGTATACAGAGACATCATTTCTTTATACAGGAAGTTGTCTGAATCTCCAGTCTTGCTAGATAGAAATGATTATAAAACCTAAGAAACAGGAGGAAACCAGTCACCGAAGGAATGTCAGTCCAGCGTTCATTTTCTCCTTCCATCCCACATAAGGGACAGCAGAACCACCATTTAGAGCTCATTTGTCCTCACCAATGGTCAAAAATGCAGCCAAGGATAAAATCATCACACTACTAGATATCTCAGTTTGCTGTGTAGAAACTAGAATAGACAAAAGAACAAGCACATTATGACTGCAGGCGCGGAAATGGTGTTTTCTAGAAAGGACAAAAACATAAACTTTAATGAGACAGTCTTAGATAAGAACAGGGTTAGCTAAGGTTGAGCAGTCACTCTCACTCTTCTGAGGACATTGTCAGTGAAAACTTGTGTATTTGTGAAACAAGATGGAAGTGAATGCATTTTCCTTTTCCTGTGAAAGAAATCAGATAATCAAACTACACCCACAGGAATTATAGATCTTATCCAAGATTGAGCTTTACTAACTAATTCAAACTCACAGTCAACCAAATGGCCATACTAAGCAGGGATAAACCTAACAAAATTAAAGCACCACAGATTTTTCTGCCTAGATTAAACACACATGTTTGATAGGAAGGAGACAATGGAAGTGTGTTGATCACCATACACATCTGGGAAGACTTAAGCTATGATACACTCACACTCATTTTCATACCTTGATAGTGATTATTAGTTCATCAGACATTTTTCTAGAAAGTCATTCCTCTTGTTTATTAAAAGCAATCAGAAGCCAGGTGTACCCTGCTAAAAGCATTCTGCAGATAAGTGCTTTCATTCTAGAAAATGACATTAGTCTGTTCGGGAAAGTCAATTTTTAGCATATTTAAAAGGAGATTCATTTGGCTACTGTATTTCTTTCCTCAAGAATATCTGCTTGATAATATCAGAGAAATAGATCATAAACCTATTGTTTAATTTTGTCTATATTTCCTTTAAACGATTCTAGTTTATTCAGTACATGGTGCAGCGCATCTGGGTTACATCTCTCGTGAGAAGCTGGTGTGTATACATGACACATCCTAATTCCTTTTCACCCCATTTCTCTTTCCTTCTCCTCCCTTCATGTGTACCTTGATCCCCCTTGTCTTCATTTCTTTTGTCCTTGCTTGCATCAAATAACTTTTCCACTCCTTATGTGGAGATAGCACATGAGCAGAGCAGATCTAGCTCCTTTTCTGCTTCTCCTTTCACCTCTCTTGCTTTTACTTTTTTTTTCATCCTCCTTTTCTTGCCTCCATGTTTATAACAAGGACGTTTACCTGGTGTTGGCAATGACCTGAAATCTTAAATCATGGGAGTTAGTTAAGACTATATTTTAAAATGACAGCAAAGTTATTTCCTTTCCTAAAAGGCTGTCCTTTCATATTGTTGCATGAATGTTTTTTTTCTTTTGTCTTCTACTTTTCAAAAACATAGTTGCAAAGATGAGATGCTTGCTGGAAACTTTCCATAGTAGATTTTGTTGAAATATCACTAGGTTAAACATATAGACAAAAGCTGTTTGATGTCAAAAGCTTAGGGAGACTGCAAATACCTGCTACTTTTATGTTTTTAATATTTTCTTAATAAACATTATCCATAAGTATATTACAGGATGGTGTTTTATGGGTTTCTGTTTCTCTTTGGAATGATAATTATTAAGTTGGCATTGTCATTCATTCTTAGCTTCACACTCTCAAGTGAGTGTCAAGAAAACTGACCTAGCAAAAAATGCAGGTCTCCCTGGACAGTACTAACATTTAGTCACTTTCTCTTTGCTGGGACATGATACCCAACACCTACAAACTGGGGAATGAAGGTTTATTTTGGTCTGCCTTCTGTGGAGGCTGCATTCCACACTCAGCTGGTCCACAAGCAAAGCAGAATGGCACAGAAGCATGGCAGAGAAAAAAAAAACTTGAGAGAATGATCAAGGGAGGAGCTGTGGAGCACAAATAGTATAACCCTTCTGGCCTTGTCCATGGTGACCTGGATCTTCTGTCCAGTCCTGACAGCCAAGAGCAGGCCAGCAGCAATGTCCCTGTACTGCAACCACCTTCTGATGATCCTGTCTATGACCACAAGAAGTTTTAAGAGAACACCTTACTGTAGAACATGAGTCTGTAACTTGTAATTATTTTCCATCTCGAAAAGTTCTGCTCTATATCACTCTTTGTCTCTGGCCTGCTGTAAGAAAAATATTATACATTTGTAGTTTATAGCATAAACATTTCTCAGAGAGTTCTTGATGTTGGAACATCAAGATGCAAGTGTTAGAAAACCTAGGGCCTAGTGATGGCTTGGCTCATCATTCCCGGATGCCAACGTTCTCTTGTATTCTCACATGGCATGACAGATAAGGTAGCTCTCCAAGGTCTCTTTTATTTTTGTTTTTAAAATTTTTAATTTTTTTGTGGGGGTGAGTAGCAACTTGGGCACATTTTCTTCCTCCTGGGTGTGGCCTGCTGGGAGCAGAGCACAGGCAGAGGCACTGGGGTTTGTCTGCCTAATGGCCTGGGTTTATCTGGCTGGGTGGTTACTGTGAAGGAGTGAGCCAGGGACCAGTGATCCTCGCAGAACTGAGATGGCTCTTGGGGCATGGGAGCAGCAGGAGTATTGGGCTTGGCACAGGTTCAGGAGGGGTAATGAAGGGGGTGTGAGACGGGTGTGGTGACCCTGGGGCAGAGAATACTATGATGTCTCAGAGCGAGGGCAACCCAGGGCGTGGCACGTTGGGGCACTTGGGGACCTGGCTGCTGACTGAGAAGCTGGGTGCCGAGGGCTGCGAGTAGAAAGGCCCATGGGTATGAGAGCCATGCAGACGTGACTGCAGATAGGATCAGCTCTGGGCTCCCAGCAGCAGGTGCAAGTCCCATTCGGGATAACAGGATCAGCTGCAGCCACTCTTGGATGTTTGCCTGGATTTGTCCTGTGCCATCCTTGTCAAGAGTTTAAAGGCACAGAACACAGCATCCATCCTGACCAAGCAGCTGATGAAATTCCTCATTCCTGCCGCTGTTTCTTCCTGGGTAGACAGATCACACTGAGACCCATGAATCCTTACATTTAATGCCTGCTCAGAATACCTGGCACAAGATAAGCATGGGCAGCGGGAACACTTCCGAAGAGCACGCATAAGGGAGAAAACTGGCTTGGTTAGAGCCAGTAGCATTCAGCACAGGCGTGCATTGGTACTTGCACATTAGGGGCAACCTTGGGGATGGCGGCCCACTAGGGCCAGGAATGGGTTCTTTAGGGCCAGAAACATGTTTGCCAGGATCGGAGAGAGAAAGCAGCATAGAAGGAGAAACAGGTTGGAGAGAAGCCAAACAGGAAAAGCATGGTCAAGTTAAAAGTGGGACAAATAGTGTTTTGAGAACTGTAGATATTTATAGATGTATATAAAAGCATTTATTGTTTTCTTGGTTCCTGTATTTGTGTTACTTTCCAAGACCACCATAAAGGACTTAGCATGGAATTCTGTGCGCAAATCAAGTCCAAAATGAGATAAGAAGAGTGGAGCAAAGGTACAGCAGATAGAGTTTAAACCCTCTAGATTTGGTCAATTATATTAAAAAGGAAAAATTTCTTTTAAATTTTGAGATGTTGGTTCCAAGTGGTGCGGAAGGGGTACAAACTGGGCGCAGAGAGGCCCCGTGCTCAGATCTTAGGCAGACACAGCTGGGATTCCCAGCAGCCTGCATGTCTGTGTGCACCATCGAACCACAGACGTTGGTGCTAAGTGAGAGGGTCGTAACTATGACACACTGCGGTCTTGGCATTGGCTATGCATGTTGCTGCCAACATAAATTTATTAGGCTCAGGATAGAGTCTACGTTTAAAATCTGGGCAAAAATGAAACATTCAATGGTCAGAGGGACAGCAACAACAGGCACACATGGAGGCCGTGGCAGCCCAGAGAAATTTCCCTGCATCACACATCTGAACCATAACCTCAAGTTCCCTTTTCTCAAGAGCCATTTTTTCATCTTCCTTGCATTTGGGCACTAAAAAAAGCCAGAAGGGCAAGGGAGTCCTTAGAAAGTTTTCAACATATCTACGGTTTCTGAAGTGGAAGTCCCTAATAATCCAGGACAAGTTATAAACCTTCATGAAGCTCTATCTTTTAAAACATTAAAGAATTAAAACAAGCTGTTACTTATGGCCCTACTGCTCTTTTTACCTTGAATTTATAAAGTAGAAATGCTAGAACAACAGGCTATGACCCCAAATGATTTGCGAGGAATAGCTGGAGCTTGCCTGAATCCAAGAGATTATTGAGGAGAGAAATTTCTTTAAATATTGAATGGAACAGGCAGCTGGAAATGTGGTTCACAATTTAGCCATTATAAAAGACATTCTAACTGGGGAGGATGCCTTTGCTAGCACAAACAATCAACTGACCTTTGCATTGCAAATATATGAGCAAACTAAATAGCTGCCATTAGGGCCTGGAGGGAACTTCCTTGCAAGGGTGAGGCATCCCTTAATTTGGCTTCCATTATGAACCTTTGCAAGATTTTACTGCATGTTTATTGCAAGCTAGTGAGAGGATTATAAGTGACAAAGAGGCTAGCAAATTAATAGTTCAACAATTGGCCTTCGGAAATCAAAAATAAATGTGTAAAGAGGCTTTAAGATCCCACAGAAAGAGGGTTATCCTGCCTGAGAGGATTCGGATTTGCACAGAAATTGGCCCATAATATACATAAAGAGCTGTGTTGGCAGTAGTGATTACTCAGATTACTCATCCACAGGCTAAAAGAAAGGGAAACTTTCACTGGGGACAGCGTCAGCCCCATCAAATAATGGGTGCACTTTCCTGTACTCTGCCACAAGCATCTTTGACCTCTTGAGAGTGACAAATGACAACAGAAACTTGGACCTCAGGTCCCCCTCCATATTCCTATTAACTCCTGAAGTGGTGTCCCAAATTATTTGTACTGGATTCTACAGATCTATCCCTCAAGGTACAGTGGGAATTTTGTTTATTTTTATTTTTTTATTTTATTGGAGCATAAATATCAATGAGACAGTTTTAAGACAGCTTAACAAGACATTGCAAACTGTTTTCATAATGTTTTGGTATCATACAAGGTGCATACATGATATACTTACAGACATTATTATAGCAGATGTCTCTTATCAGTAAATTAATGAAGTGCAGCTGTTTACATATCTTATTTTTTATACCTCAATTATACAAAAGATTCAATAATTAATACTTTCTACCTTGTTATTTTCCTAGTGGCTGTCCATGGCACTAGAAGCTGACATAATATCCTGTCCAACCACCATTAGTGCAAATCTTGTCTCTCATAGAACTGTGCAGAAGCACGGCGAATCTATCCCAATTGTAATGACCATGCACACACACCATGATTCTTCCTTTCTATGCCCCTTCCTTTATCTACACCTGTCAAAGGTGGGCACTCCATTGTCCATCAACTAACTTAGGTTCTTGAACTCGACAACACAATCCAATACAGTCCAGCATTCCACAGCAATAGTGAGTTATCTGAAAAAGTTGTCTACCATAGCCATTTACAGCTCAACTTATTATTATGGCCCCATGGTGTATGCTTCATTTTTATATTTTTCTGCTGGGTGGTTAAGACTGAGATAGAGCAAGACCAAAGGATTAGGTTTTGTTTCTGATGAGGTTAGTGAAGTCCCCTCAGGGTTTATCTTATAATCCGGTACCTTATTTTGTAGACCCTTTGTCTGTGTCATCCATGCGGATGAGTCACGGCCAATGCTTGACCAGTTTGCTCTCTGTGAGAGCCTGAGAGAAAGTCTTCTCTCCATGTGACTCTCCCTAGGCACACAATAGAACTTCGATCTCTTTCCTCTGTGGCTCCATAATCTCCTTCTTCAGAGAATTTGGGGCTCAACTGAGTTTCACGATGTTACAGTACAGGTTCTCCTGTGTCCTGAGTCCTCGCTGACCTTGAAAGGCTAGAGCCAAAATGTTGGCTGGCCTTGCGACTCTTATATTTCCCCTCTTTTGATCTGTGAACTTAGGTTGTTAACCTAAGAAGAAAAGCTGGTTTGTACCCTGCAGCATATGCCATTCACTTTGCCCTTTCTAACTCAATTGTTTTCAGATGTTGTTGTACATTACTATTTGTATTTCCTCTTTTCACTTCTTGTACTAGGGAGACTGTACAATATTTACACTTGTGTGTCAGGTTTATTTCCTTTATGAGCATATGTTCAAGTGGCATCAATTTCAATATAAATGATTCAAGCTTATCATTCTTAATAGCTGAGTAATACTCCATTATATAGAAGGACTACATCTTTTTCAACCATTCCTCATGTGATGGACATCTTGTTTGTTTCCAAGATTTTGCTATCACAAATTGTGCTGCTATAAACACAGGTACACATATATCACTATTATATAATGTTTTCAGTTGCGCTGGGAAAATTCCCAGTAGGGGGATAGCTGGCTTGAATGGGATTCCCAGTCCTACTCTTTTGAGGAGTCTCCACACTGACTTCAACAATAGTTGCACCAGTCTACATTCCCACCAGCAGCGGAGAAGTGTTCCCTTTTCCCCACAACCTCTCCAACATTTGTTGTTGGTTGATTTCCTTATGATAGCCATTCTTTCTGAAGTGAGATGGTATCTCAGTATTGTTTTTATTTGTATTTCACAAATGGCTAGCGATGTGGTGCATTTTTTCATATATTTATTCGCTTCTTTAATTTCGTCCTCTGAGAAGTGTGTATTCATCTCAGATGCCATTTCTGAACTGGGTCTTTAAATTTGAGTGCCCTGTTATATCTTAGTTCTTTATATATTCTAGACAGCAGATCTTTCTCTGGTTGCTTATTATTTAGGATTTTTCAAAATTCGTGGGTTGTCTTTTCACTCTGTTGACAGTTTCTTTCGATGTACAGAAACTCCTCAAGAAGAGCTGATTGTAGTTATTGATTCTTTCAAGTGTTTTCCATGAGAATATGTGATTTTTCATGAACTCTTTACCTACCCTTATGTCTTCAAGAGTTCCTCTTACTTTCTCTTCCAGGAGATTGAGTGTTTCTGTTTTAATGTTCGGATCTTTAATCCATTTTTATTTATTTATTTATTTATTTATTTATTTATTTATTTTTTCCATTTATTTTAATTTTATTAAAATACAAATGTCAATCAGACAGTTTCAAAACACCGTAACCATACAGAGTCGATGAATTAATACATAGAAAACTGTTTTCATAACATTTTGGTATTGTACAAGGTGCATACATGATATTATATTTACAGGTTTTTTTATAGCTGAAATTATATCAAAAATTCAATAATTATTTACCTAGTGGATGACAATAGCACTAAAAGCCGACATAATATCCTGTCCAACCACCATTAGTGCAGATCTTGCCTATCATAGAATTACGTAGAAGCACAGCGTTATCTATCCCAACTGTACTGTCTATACACACACATCATGATTTTTTCTTTCTACAACTCTTCCTTTGTCTACACCTGTCAAAAGTGGGCACTCCATTGACATTCAACTACCTTAGGTGCTTGAACTTGACAACACAATCCAACACAATCCAGCATTCTGCAACCATAGGGAGTTATTCAAAGAAATTGTCAACCATATCCATTAATAGCTCAGCTTAATATTATGGGCTCACGATGTATACTTCATTTTTATACTTTTATACTTTTCTGCTGGATGGTTAAGACCTGGGTAGATCAAAACCTATATACCAACACATGAACTTTATATTTCCTATGTGGTCATTGAAGTCTTCTCAGGGTTTATCTTGTAGTCCTGTACATTATTCTGTAGTTCCTTTGTCTGTGTCATCCATGTGGATGAGTCACAGCCAATGCTTGACCAGATGGCTCTCTGTGAGAGCCTGAGAGAAAGTTTTCTCTTCATGTGACTCTCCCCAGGCACACTATAGAACTTCAATCTCTTTCCTCTGTGGCTCCACAATCTCCTTGCTCAGAAAATTTGGAGCTCACCTGAGTCTCATGATGTTGCAGTACAGGTTCTCCTATGTCCTGAGTCTTTGCTGACCTTGAAAGGCTAGGTCCAAAATGTTGGCTGGCCTTGTGGCTCTTCTATTTCTCCAACTCTGACTTGGGATCTTAGGTTGTTAACCATCCAGAAGAAAAGCTGGTTAGTATCCTGCAGCATATGCCATTCACTTTGCCTTATCTGACTCAATTGATTTTACTTGTACATTTCCTTTTGTATTTCTGCTTTTCGCTTGTTATACTAGGGAGACTATACGATATTTACACATGTGTGTCTGGTTTATTTCACTTATGAGTATATGTTCAAATGGCATCCACTACAGTATAAATGCTTCAAACTTATCATTCTTAATAGCTGACTAATACTCCATTATATAGAAATACCACATCTTTTGCAACCATTCTTCATGTGATGGACATCTTGGTTGTTTCCAAGATTTTGCTATCACACATTGTGCTGCTATAAATATAGGTACACATATATCTCTATGATACAATGTATCCAAATCCTTTGGGAAAATTCCCAGTAGGGGGATAGCTGGCTTGAAAGGGATTTCTAGTCCTATTCTTTTGAGGAGTCTCCATACTGACCTCCACAATGGTTGTACTAGTCTACATTCCCACCAGCAGTGGAGAAGTGTTCCCTTTTCCCCACAGCCTCTCCAACATGTGTTGTTGGTTGATTTCCTTATGATAGCCATTCTTTCTGGAGTGAGATGATATCTCAGTGTTGTTTTTATTTGCATTTCACGAATGGCTAGCGATGTGGAGCATTTTTTCATATATTTGTTCGCTTCTTTAATTTCGTCCTCTGAGAAATGTATATTCATCTCAGATGCCCATTTCTGAATTGGGTCTTTAAATTTGAGGGCCCTGTTATACCTTAGTTCTTAATAAATTCTAGACAGTAGACCTCTGTCTGATTGCTTGTTAGTTAGGATTTTTTCAAAGTTTGTGGGTTGTCTTTTCACTCTGTTGACAATTTCTTTTGACACGCAGAAGCTCTTTAAGAAGAGTTGATCCCATTTGTTGATTCTTTCAAGAGCATCCCGTGCAAATATATGTTTGTTCATGAACTCTTTACCTACCCCTATGTCTTCAAGAGTTCCTCCTACTTTCTCTTCCAGGAGATTGAGTGTTTTTGTTTTAACGTTTAGATCTTTAATCCATTTTGACTTTAACTTAGTGCATGGTGATAGAGCTGGGTCAAGTTTTAGTTTTCAGCATGTAGAAAGCCATGTTTTCCAGCACCATTTGTTAAAGAGGCTATCTTTCTCACAGTGAGATTGTGTAGCCCCTTTGTCAAAGATAAGATGGCTGAGTGTTTTCATAGATGCCTCTGCATATTCTAATCTATTCCACTGATCCTCAGGTCTATTTTGTTGCCAATACCATGTTGATTTTATCATAGTAGCTTTGTAGTATAATTTCAAATCAGGAATTGTGATGCCTCCTGCCTTGTCTTGATTGGCCAAGATTGCTTTTGCTATTCTAGGTGGTTTGTGGTTCCAAATAAATTTTAGGATTCATTTCTCTATATCTGGTAGGCATGTTGGTGGCAATTTGATAGGGATTACATTAAATCTGTATAGCAATTTTGGGAGTATGGCCATCTTCACGATGTTGGATCTTCCTATCCAGGAGCATGGAATATCTTTCCATTTTCTGAAATCCTCCATAATCTCTTTTCTTAGGGTGTTGTAATTTTCCGTGAAAAGATCTTTGACTTCCTTGGTTAAGTGAATCCCAAGGTATTTCATTTTCCGTGGTGCTATTGTGAAAGGTATTG
>PVKA01033505.1:0-24318 GCA_004027165.1 Ctenomys sociabilis
TTTTTTTTTTTCCGGAACCGGGGATTGAACTCAGGCCCTTGCGCTTCCAGGGAAGCGCTTATTTTACTGAGCCATCTCCCCGGCCCCTCCCTCTTTCTTTTGAAAGGTACCAAAGAAAAAAAATCTTGATATTTTCCAGGGGTCCTGCCTAACCTGTGGTGTCCTGAACACCTTTGTGTCACAGTGTGCCATCCACAGGGCTGACCTTCCTTCTCTTTCATGCATTACATGATTATTGGGCCCTTTTTTAGCTAGGGTCACCTAGAGAGTCAAAGATAAGTGAGCAGTTTGGCCTTCAGCACTCATAGTCCCATGGGAAAAGCATATGTAGGTCTCAGCTGGAGGAGACTGAAGGACCACTTTATGATTTAATAACCACACTGGAGTCTTGTGTGTCTTCTCTCTATTTTGGACACTAGGGGAATCTTATGTGTCTGCCTATTTTGGCCTGGTTGTCACTTGTCATCCTGGTACAATGTAGGTCGGTGGTATGTCACAGAGCCCTGCTGATGTGTACCCACTTTGTGTAGCTCCTATTTGTGCAGAGTCACAGGGCAGACAGACTTGTTTCCCTTTCAGGTGATAATCTGCAGCCCCAGTCTGCATTCCAGAGTGGCCCCTCCTCAGGCAGACAAGGAGAAAGGACCTCTACTCCTTATAAAAGAATAATCCTACCCCCTTTCTTGGTGTGTTTCAGTACTGAGGTCATGACATATTTGTCTTCCTAAACCCAGTGGCCAACCTCAGCCACTGCAGTCTCAGTTTTGCACATCAACCTGGTGAGACATTAACCATGTGCTCTAGGTGTTGCCATACCCTGTCTGGCCCAGGTTTGATCTGTCGCCTCTACTCAGCTCGAGGTGAAGCCCAGGCCTCCCACCATTTCTTATCCCCTTGAGCATTGTCCACATAAGATTGCACATCTTCCTATGTGGTCTTCTGGCACCATCCAAGCTCGGCCTAGTACATTTTATGTTTACATGGATCACCTCTCCTGGCATCTCTGGGACTCGTTTAGTTCTCAGGAGTCTCAGCTGTCTCCAGAGTATCCATAGCTACAACATTTGCTTTATATGTTCACAGCAGAGAGACACAGGTGGGTTTCTTTTTCATTTTCTTTTTTGGCAGAACAGGGGATTGAACTCACTCCTCACAGCAATGTCCTGCACAAGTCCAGCTAGAGGCCTAGAGTCCACAACAATGTCTCATGCAAGTGTGTATCAAGGACCTGCACTGGAAAGGCCCAAAAGTCAGCGGTGGAAGCTGGAAAGCCTGAGCCATTGGGGTGAAGGATCTGCACCAACAGGCTGAGGGATCTGCACCGGAGCCAGGAAGTGACGCTCAAGGCAAGGACCAGAGCTCCCCAAAAGTGGACCGCAGCCACCAGTGACAGGGAGGACTTGAGCTCCTCCGACATTGAGAACAGTCAAGTTCATATCAGGAAAACCTGTACAACACACTTCTGTAGGAAGTACTGTCCAACATAGGACCAGAGACCACATGTGCCTATTGGCCACCTGAGATGTGGCTTGTCCCAACTGAGACATACCAATGAACTTCACCTGCTATTCTTTTTTTTAACCTTTTTAAATGGGATATGTTAGTTTAACTAATGGTCAGCTTGTAACAACCAGCTGAACTGAGTCAGCGTGGTGCTGGGTGTGGAAGGCCCTTGTGCTTGCCAGGAAAGCATTTACTCTACTGAGCCATCTCCCTAGACCCTCAGGTGGTTTTTTTTCTAAAGTAAAAAGCTATTTGCTTTCAGAAATGAATTCAGCTTGGAGCTTGGAAAAATACAAATTCCTTATTTCCAGCCAGTCAAGGTTTTTGGGATCTGGAGAACTTTTTGTTAGTGCTTAAGCTCTGTTTTCTGGGCTTCCCTTCTGTTACAAAGTGAATGGTGTCCCCTCCCCACCCCATTCATATACTGAAGTCCCAATCCCCATTTCTCAGCCCATGACAGTCTTTGGATATAGGGTCTTTGAAAAGGTAATTAAGTCCCAATGTGGGTTACTAGCATAGGCCTAAGCCAACGAGGCTGCTGTCCCCATAAGAAGAGATTAGGATGTTGACATGGGTGGAGGGATGGCCATCCAAAGATCCCCAGAAAAGATGGTCATACACGAGCCACCGAGAAGCCTCAGATGAAACCAGTGCTGTTGGGACCTCAGGCTTAGATTTCTAATCTCCAGGACGGTGAGGAACTAAATCACTGTTGTTGAAGTCCCTTAGTCTGTGGGACTTTGTAGCAAACCATCTTTATTTATTTATTTATTTTTTTGGCAAAACTGGGAATTGAACTCAGGCCCTTGCACTTACCAGGGAAGTGCTTATTTCATTGAGCCATCTCCCCAGCCCTTAAATCTGTTGTTTTTTCTTTTGGTGGAGCCAGGGATTGAACTCAGACCCTTACACTTGGCAGGCAAGGACTTATTCTACTGAGCTACCTCCCTGGCCCTGCAAACTATCTTGGTTGTGTGGGTAGCTTCAGAAGAGACACAAAGGAACAATGAGGGCCTGAAAGGGACAGACACCACTCCACCTGGTGATACAGTCACCTCTGCTCTGGCCACAGACGGGGAGAGCAGTGTCTTATCTCACATTGGCAAGATAGACCAGCAAACTAAACACCCCAAAGCCATACTGTCCAACACAGGACTGACGGCCACATGTGCCTATTGGCCACCTGAGATGCGGCTTGTCCCAACTGAGACATACCAATGAACTTCACCTGCTATTCTTTTTCTTTTTTTTTTTTTTTTTGAACCTTTTTAAATGGAATATGATAGCTTAACTAATGGTCAGCTTGTAACAACCAGCTGAACTGAGTCAGGGTGGTGCTGGGTGTGGAAGGCCCAGCTGAGGACTGTTGCCAGCAGCATAAAAGCAGGACTGAAGCGCATGATTGCACACTCCTGATTCTCCTGCAGAAGCATGTTGTGCAGGTTTTCCTGATATGAACTTGACTGTTCTCACTGTCAGAGGAGCTCAGGTCCTCCCTGTCACTGGTGACTGCGGTCCACTTTTGGGGAGCTCTGGTCCTTGCCTTGAGTGTCGCTTCCTGGCTCCGGTGCAGATCCCTCAGCCTGTTGGTGCAGATCCTTCACCCCAATGGCTCAGGCTTTCCAGCTTCCACCGCTGACTTTTGGGCCTTCCTAGTACAAGTCCTTGATACAGACTTGCATGAGACATTGTCATGGGCTTTAGGCCTCTAGCTGGACTCGTGCAGGACATTGCTGTGAGACCTGAGTCCTCAGCTGGGTTTTTTAGGTCTCTAGTGTGTGGACTGATCTGCGCTCTTTTGTATTTGACTCTTTGGATAAATATTATAAAATTACCCTATGAATTGTGTGTCCTATATTAAATCTATTTCCTTATACCCCCAACTATAACATGTAGCTACTAGAAAAATTATTTAGGTTGCTCACATTGTATTTCTAGTGGATGATGCTATGAAGCAAGCAAGCCCATTATCCTGCTGACAGCTTGCTTTTGTGAGCCCAGCCAGCTCTCCTGAGGTTGACAAGCAGGGACCACATGATCAGGGCATGGAGTGGGGCGGGGACTTGGTCCCTGTCCTTGAGTTCCAGGAAGAATGGAGGCCCTTGGTGAATGCCCCGGTTCATCTTACCTGTATTTACGATGACGCTGTCCCCTGCCCTTGCCGCTGACACCTCTGTCCTTCCTCACTGCCATGGTCATTAGCTACTCTCAGACCTGTGAGCCCTGCGCTGGGCCCTGCTACTGCTCCTGCCTCTTTCTCCAAGAGCACAATGTGGCCCTTCGTTGGGAGCTGTCCTGCTCCAGGGCTACCCACTGTGCTCTTATCCCTCAGTTTTTCTCCTCTAGACTCTACCCAGGACACTGGGCATCTGGCCCCAGGTCCCCTGATACTCACCTGGTGCCTATTCAGGATGCCAGGTGTTAATGTCAGCCTGGGGATTGGGCACAAAGGGCAGGAGAAGTGGCAGCTCCCTTCCCGGTAGAAGCCCATGACCTGCTTTAAGGAATCCCACAGATGAATAGACACAAGCTCTGGCCGCTGCCCCACCAAGCTCTAGATAGCTGCCCCTGGCCTTGTGTATGTGGCTCTGTCACGCTGTTGCTCAATACAGATAATTCAACTTTCATGTAGCAAATTATGGAGGCCCAGGGGAAGGCTTCCAATGCTGGGAATGTGGGGAATAATTAAGAAATATAAATCTATAGACTGAAAATAACAGACAAGGGGCAGCCAGCCTTCTGATGGCCACTAGGGAGCTGTAAAAATGAAAAAGGACCGGGTCTCTTCTGACTCCTGCCTGTGACGTTTGCACCATTTTGAGCACTGAACCAGGCTCTCTGTCTCTCTCATCTAGGACCCCCCAAAGTGTCCCTCCTCTGCCGCTCCATTTGCACGTGCCCTCTCCTACAGTGCTTTTCCTGCCCACACCTGCTCCTTCTGATGCAGTCAGGGGCCACACATTGTTTTGGACCATGATGGACCGGGTATGCAGCATGTCACCAAGATGGTGTCACCTAGGACTGTTTTAGAATATGCAAGTAAGTCAGCAGCGAGAAGGCGTTCCTGTTGTTAGGTGGTGCATGACCTTGTGCAAGGCCTGCTTTTAAGTCTAGGTGCCAATGTTGCTGCTTGAAGGGGTCTGGTTGATAACCAGAAAGAATGGGTCCCTCTGGGGACACCTTGTTGCTGGTTACTAGTGTCTGCCCCTTCCTCCCCTTTGGCCTTGTAGCATGGGTGTTGCTGTCCTCTTCTGGGTGCCGCCTCCCTAGGTATGGGAGCTCTCTGTGTCCTGGAGAATCCTGCAGGCTCAGGAGGGGTGTCTGGGTCTAGGGCCTGCGTCTTTGCTTTTGTTAACATTTACCTCTATCACAACAGTTCCTGTCCTTTCTTTTTCTCTTTCTTTTTTTCTTCTCCTTCTTCCCCCCTCACTCCTCCGCCTCCCTCTTTCATAGCACTGGGATTGAAACCAGAGGTTTTTTTTTGCACTGAATTACATCCCCAGATCATATATATATATATATATCTATATATATATATCTATATATAGATATATATAGATATATATTTTTTTTTAACTATTTGAGACAGTCTTACTAACTTACTAAATTTCCCAGGTTGCACTTGAACTTGTGATCCTCCTGCCTCAGCCTCTCAGAGTGCTGGGATTACAGGCATGTGCCACCATCCCAGCTGCTGGCCCATTCTGAGTCATCCCGTTCTTTATGAATGTGGCATCTTGCTCTGTGTATCTGTTTATAGGTCTTCCTGCTCTGATAAACTTTATTTATTTATGTATTTATTATGGATTTTGGTGGAGATCCTGGGGCAGCGCCAGCAGGTCTAAATCTGGGTGGAGTTCGGTCCTTGCAGGCTTCAGGAGATCAATTTCTGACCACTTAGCTGTGAATGGCACAGCTCACACAGTAATGCGGCTTCACATACAGCTTGGGAAACACAGGACCACCGAAGGTGCTCACTTTGGAAATGTCCCTGAAGAGGAGTGGGCGGCCTCCACTATATTCTGAGTGACATAGGCTGCACATGACCATGGCCCTTTTCACATGACCATTGTTCCTTCTTTTTTCCGTCATCATGGATAGGAGGACCCAAAAGAGCTCTGATACACTTTAAAGCTACATTGAGTGCCTATCAGGTCCAAGCTACTGTGATTATAAGAGAAACCAACCACAGCCTGGCCTTCGAGGAGAGCAGGGTGTAGAACCAGACATTGCTGGGGGAATTGCCAGTGGGCCAGCAGATGCGTGCCTAGGGTGGTGTTGTTGTTGCAGGGAACCAAGTTAGACAGAAATATTCTAGGCAGTCAGACAGGGCCAGGCCCTCAAGGAGACAAGATGGAAGGCAAGGTGACTACAACTTGGAAGAGACAGACACTCCCTATGGGCCACACCTCAAGACCAAGATAAAGGAGGAAACAAACACAGCTACATCCCTAGGGAGGGGCATCAGGGATTGATATACTAAATAGGTATCAACCACCTTGAAAGAGCCCTAATGAGTCACTAGCCCAACCCCCAACAGGAAGAGACCTTGTCCCATATTCATGCCTGCCTGCTAGGGGACTACTCACTTCCCCATTTGGTACAGGATTTAATCAATTTTACCTGAACAATGGTGCTTGTAATCTCATTGGTTAACCATAGTTTTGCCCTACCTCATGCCCAACTAAGTGAGTTCCTGTGTCTTTTCTGCCACCTTAGACCCGCCTCACTGCATGGTTTTCCTCTATAAAAGTCCCTGGAAGAGACAACTTCCTAGGGACAACCCGCTCCCCCCCCCAGTCCCTCTCTTGGACAGGAGCTTTTATTTCTCTCAATATATTTATTGCTCATAAATAACCTCTGTTTGTTCCTAAAATTCATTCTTCGGTTTTAGAGAACACAAACTCATACAGATCACGTCAGGAGAGCATTTTTCCCTATGTCTTTAGCTCAGCGGTTCCTTCGACAGCATCCTGTTGATCACGTGGTCTGGTGGCTTCCCTATGTCATTTGGAGGTTCCCTATATCATTTGTAGGTCACCCACCTGAGATCAGCTTTTCTCCCTGTATCAGTGGGACAAGGGGTGGAGACCAGTTCTGGTCACCAGCAGAGTCAGTGAACATGGAACTAGGGCCTGAAGGATAAGGAAAAGTTGTTGCTCAGGGTTCTTGGTTTGGCCCTGGAGAAGGCCCGCTTGGTGAGGTGGACCAGCCATATGAGAGAGAAGGCCAGGGGCTTGCAGCTCACCAATGTGTATCTCAGATATTAGCAATTCTTGCTGGGGAGCTGATGTGCAACAAGCTGATGTGCTTGTTGACTGACTAAGCAACTGACTGAATGAATGTGGTGTTTTGCTCTTTCTGGGTGGGGAACTGGAGTGACTCATTTATTTCTTGGTTCATTGTAGATGACCTCTCAGGGTTCACAATACCTCAGCTGCACTTTCTCATCCATGCATGGGGTGTGCAACAGCCCAGGTTATCGGGTTCCTCTCCTAGAGATTCAGATGCAGTAGGTCTGTGATGGGATCCCATGCTGAATCTATCTCTATTTAAGAGATGTCCTAGAAAACCCTAGGGTTGAGTGGGTTTGGAGACTTCCACTAACAGGAAGGCAAGCATGATCTAAGTGCTTAGGAAAAGCCTGTTATTCCAGAACCCACCCAGAGATTCCTGAAATCAGACTGTCACAACCCTGGCTTCTCTTAGGGTCACTGAAGATTAAGATAGCGATGTGAGGCAGGCCTAGGACCTGGTTTTCTAGAACGTTCTCTGGTCGTACTGCAATGCTGAGACTCACTTGCAGTTTCTTGAAGTAAGCCCTCCCCAAGACTAGCAGTGAATGTAGCTCAAGGGGCTTCCAGTGCCTGCAAGTCAGGCTGGCTGGACCTCAGGCACCTCCTAACACCTCCCCCTCCTGGTCAGTTAGTCCAGAACCTGTGTGGACCAGTGAGAGGACAGGTACAATTTTTCTCAAAAGCTTTCTCATCTGTTTTGAACAGGTGGCCAAGCATGAGATTGTTGGGATAGAGATGTGCTAGGCAGGCCAGTTGTGAGGGCCAACACCTTCTCAAGACTTGGAAACCTCCATGGCAGGCATAGGGCAGCCTCCTCCACAGCCCCAGCCTGAGTCAGGCTGTAGCACACCTGCCAGGTTCCAGAGATACGGCTGTAAGAGCCTCCTTGATGGAGGTCCCTGACGGGCCATCCTGTCATTACTTACTCAGTATTTCTGTAGCAGACCTATCAGCTCAGTGGTGAAAGTGCCAAGGAGAAGACTCAGCTTAATGGCTGAGCCTCTTTTTGGCTTGGTTGCCATCATTTCTGTGGGAGCAACAATTACGTCTGGCTTTGTGGTTCTCTGCTGAGTGCAGCATCATTCAGTGGTGGAGGGGGCATCTAGGCTCCTTTTCTCTTTCCCAGGACTGCTACTAACTACAGGCTGATGGCCAGATGTGCTGGGATTACAGGTGTGTACCACCATGTTCCACCGTCAGAAAGTTTTGACGGAAGTAAGGGCCAGACTTCACATACCTTTCTCAAAGGTCAAGTTTTAAATCTGGCTCAAGAGACTGGGAGAGGGGACGGGGACATGGCTCAGTAGAATAAGTGCTTGCCTGGCAAGTGCAAGGGTCTGAGTTCAATCCCTGGTTCCACGAAAAAAAAAAAAAGGAGAGACACTGAGAGGTATTAGGTGTTCTTTGTTTTATTCTTTACTGAGGATTGAACCTACTGGTGCACTATGAATGAATTGCCCTTCTTTTTTTAAAGAATGTTTATTTTGAGACAGTGTCTTTTTAAACTGGTTAGGACTCAAACTAAGTTGGCTTAAACTTGTGATCCTCCTGCTTCAGCCTCCTGAGTAGCTGGGATTATAGAAGAGCACCATGACACCTGACTGGATATCTTTGAAATCCACCATGTGGTGGTGCATGCCCCTAGTCTCAGGCTGAGGCAGGAGGATTGGTGCTTGCATGAGACTAGCCTAGACCTTGTATGAAGAAAAAATTTTGGCTGAAAAAACTTTTTTCTTTTTTTTTTTTAAACATTTAGTACAGAGTATCACTATGTAGACTGGACTCATAGTGCCCTTCCTGTTTTCAGCCTCCCAAATGCTGGAATTACAGGTGTACACCACCACACCCAGTCCAAAAAAAAGTTTATTTCTTCAGAAATGTTTTCATTTTATTTGTTTATTTTTGTGTATTTGGTACAGGGTCTCACTATGTAGCTTGGACTTGTAGCGATCCTCCTGATTTTAGCCTCCTGAGCACTGGGATTACAGGCATGTGCCTCCACACTGGGTCTTGGTAGCCAGCTCACAGAGTCCTGGGGTGAAGCCTGCATGGCATGTGGTGCCAGGGTTTGAATTCCAGTCAATATGCTTGCCTAAGTCTGCTGAGCTATCTTGCTGGCCCTTTGTTCTTATTTTAAAGAAAAGAAAAATAAACAACAACAATGCTATAAAACTTCAAGGCAAGGGCCAGGGAGATGGCTCAGTGGAATAAGCACTTCCCTGGCAAGCACAGGGGCCTGAGTTCAATCCCTGGTTCCACCAAAAATAAAAAATAAAAACAAAAAAACCCAGGTGTGGTGGTGCATGCCTGTAATCCCAGCACTCAGGAGGCTGAGGCAGGAGGATTGTTGTGAGTTCAAGACCAGCCTGAGCTACAAAGTGAGCTTAAGGCTAGCCTGAACTGCATAGTGAGACCCTGTCTCAAAAAGACAAATAAAACTTCAGGGCAGGATTTTAGGAGAGTAAAATGGTCAGTTCTTTGTGTATCACATGAAAAATTGAACAAGCAATATAGGCATAAACCTTTCTTTTCAATGAAGTAATAGCAATTAATAGTATAACTATTTTAACTATGTATAATTTTCTTTTCTCCTTCTTTCTTTTCTCTTTTCCCCCATTCCAGTTTCTCTTTCATTCTGAGAATTTTCTTAGAATTTCATAATATTTTTGTACATTTTGGGTCTTATTTACTCTTTCAGCTTCTTACATTTATGATGCTTACTTACGCAAGACTGATTTATTTCACTTATGAGTATGGATTCAAGTTGTATCCATTTCCTCATAAATATCTCAACTCTATCCTTCTTTATAGTTGAGTAGTGTGCCATTGTGTAAAGACCATATCTTTTTTGGGAGTGGGTCTTTTTGAGACAAGATCTTACTATGCAGTTCAGGCTGGCTTTCAACTCACTATGTATCTCAGTCTGAACTCAAACACTCAACAACTTTCTGCTTCAGCCTCCAGAGTGCTAGGACTACAGGGATGTGCCACCACACCCAGCTTAAAAACACATCTTTTTAAATCCATTTTTTCAGTTGATAGGCATTTGGGTTGGTTTCAAGATTTTTCTATGACAAATTGTGCTGCTACAAACATAGCTGCACATATATGACTGTGATATGATGTTTTTAATTCATCTGGGAAAATGCCCAAAAGGGAAATAGCTGGGTCACATGAGATTTATAATCCTAGTTTTTTGAGAAATTTCCACACTGATTTCCATGAGGTTATGCCAGTCTACAATCCCCTCAACAATGCAGAAAGGTTCCTTTCTCCAGCATTTGTTGTTGGTTGATTTCTTGATAATAACCGTTCTTACTGAGGTAAGATAGAATTTCATCATTGTTTTAATTTGCATCTCTTGAGTGACCAGTGATGTTGAACTTTTTTTTTTTTTTTTTTGTCTTTTTGAGACAGGGTCTCACTATGCAGTTCAGGCTGGCCTTAAGCTCATTTTGTAGCTCAGGCTGGTCTCGAACTCACAGCAATCCGCCTGCCTCAGCCTCCTGAGTGCTGGGGATTACAGGCATGCACCACCATGCCTGGCTAACCTTTTTTTTTTGGTGGAACCGGGGATTGAACTCAAACCCTTGCGCTTGCCAAGGAAGTGCTTATTCTACTGAGCCATCTCCCCATCCCCGATGTTGAACTTTTTAAAATGTGTTTATTTGCCATTTGTATTTCTTCATCTGAGCAGTGCATACTCATCTCAGTTGCCTATTTTTGGATTTGATCTTTGAATCTGGGGGATCAGACTGAGGATACAACTTAGAGGCATAAGTGCCTGCCTGGCAAGTGCAAGGTCCTGAATTCAATCCTTGGTACCACAAAATAAATAAATAAAATAAAATAATGAAGTTGGGAGGTCATATATTTTTCAAGTCTTTGTATCTTCTAGATATATAAGTCCTCTGTCTGAGGGACAGTTAAAATTTTTTCCCTACTCTGTGGGTTGTCTTTTTATTTTGTTAGTGATTTCTTTTGATGTGCAAAAGCTTTTTAATAGGATGAGATCTCAATTGTGGATTCTTTGAAGTATTTCTTGTGCAGTTTGAGTTTTGTTCATGAACTCTCTGCCTACTCCTATGTCTTAAAGATTTCTACCTACTTTCTCTTCCAGTAGACTGTGTGTTTCTATTTCAATATTTAGATCTTTGATCCATTTGTCTTTAGTAGTGTATGGTGATAGATATGGGTCTTCAGCATGTGGAAAACCAGTTTTTCTTGTAGACAATTTTAATTCTATAAAAAGTTAGACAGAGTTGTCCAGTGAATTCCCACCCATCTATCACCCAGCTTCAGTGTTTGTGACCTATGGCCAGGCTTGTGCTGTCTATACTCCCACCCCTTTACCTGCTCCTATATTATTAGAAGAAAATATTAGCATATCACTTTACCTGTAGACCTTTCAATAGTTTTCTCAAAAGATAAACACGTCTAAAAATAAAAACATAGGGCTGGGAAGATAGCTAGGGAGTTCAAGCACCTGCCTGGAAAGCACAGGGACCTGGGTTCAATCCCTGGTACCAAATGTCATGCCGACCCTGTGCTGAGCCAGCCACCAAGACCGGGTGTGGTGGTGTACACCTGTAATCGTAGCACTGGGGAGCTGAGACAGTAGGATCACTATGAATTTGAGTTGCATAGCAAGACCCTATATCAAAAAACAACCAAGCAACAGAGCCATGGTATTATCATCACCACCTAGAATAAATGGACAGAATTCTTAATATCATCCAATGTCTAGTAAGATGTTGTATTCTAATTGCCTTATAACTTAATTTTTTGTCTCAATAAAACTTGCTTTGAAACCTTTTCATATTTCATCTTCTATTGCAAAGACCCACAGTCACCTGGAGTCTGGGTCAAGTTCAGCTTGGAAGGCACGGAGATGTCACAAGTGTGCTGCTGGTCACCCACTGGGGGCGTCCTCCAATGGGAGTTCCAACTAGAGGGAACCCCTGCAGATTTTCGTCCATCTTGCACTAAGGTGAGATTCAAGCTATTGACTTGGTGGAGGGGGCCCCTAGGCAGAGCAGCCCCCCAGGAGGGATCAAGGCCACTTTTGACCTTGCTGCAAAGAGTGCTTCCAAGCTTTATGGCCATTGTTCCTCTGACATGTGTTCTGGATCAATTTTGAGTGAAAACTGGGGAGTCAGTACCCCTAAACTTTCAGACTGGGGGGCACCAGCCTAACAAAGTTGGTTGTCCTGCCAGAGTGTGACACGAAAAAGGCTGTGGTGGGGTGCTCCTGACAGGCCCCTCAGTCAGAGCTGGTTGAGCAGAGCAGGGTGGGTGCACTGTCCCTATAGGAATGGAGTTATCATCAGAGGTCCCCTGGAGCCACAGGAGGAGCAAGCCCTCAAACGTCACCCAGACACTGGCGCAGCTTATGTATGAGCACATCTGAAACAATCCAAGGACCACAGGTGACATGGGAAGGGCAGGGAAATATCAAAGAAACTTAGGGCTCATAGGCACCTCTGATAAGTCACACACTAGGAAACGAGGTGTCTTTAAACCTACAGCCACTTTCCCCTTATGCCAGTCTTGCCTCCCACAGCAAAAGGTATTTGGGGGGCTGCTGTGGGGCTGTCTTCCTGGGACCTCCTGGGGACCATAAGCATATCATTCATCTTAGCCTTTGCAACCACCTTTTAACCTTATTTGCAGAAGGGAAATGAGGCCAATTTTACTGACCCCCACCACTCACCAACAAGGTAGAAAGAGTTCACTAGCTGTTCCTTGGAAAACTTGGCTTTGATACATAGTTCAGGAAAAGAAATGGTCTGGATTTTTGCTTCAGGGTTGAGACAGTCAGCTTGGTTCTTTCTCAGGGTTCAGATTTTAGTTTGAATCCTTGGCTCTATAATTCTATGATTCATTGTAAATATTAAGTAGATTAAAAGCTGTCAAGACAATGTGTCATTCTTGGGTGTTAGAGAGGCTTTTGCACAGAGCTGTGGCCCCAGGAGGGTGACAGCCAGTGTCTGCTGAGATGGATGAAGCTGAGCCATGACTGTAGGAAAGGGGTTGTAGGTGGAGGAAAAGGAATTTTGTGTGGAACCATTTTTATCAGGTGGCTTCCCACACAGGCTGATGCTTCACACCCAGGGGCAGACATCTGGGCCTCCTCTGTTCTTTCCAGTGCTGGGGCGATGGCCCTCAGGTGTTTTTGAAGGCCTTCCAGCCCTGGTCTGACTCAGAAGCTGGGGAGAGAAGCCAGGAATGGGGCTGTGCACAGGCCTGGGCAAGGCTGGAAGGCCAAGCATTGGCACAACAAGCAGCTGAAAACCACCTGAATGCCCATCACTCAGAGAAGGCGGGGTAGCGGGGGACAAAAGCCTTCGGCACCGACTCCGGCCTTCCTGGCGGGATCTCCCAAGGGCACCAGTCTCTGTTATGGATGAAAGACAAAGTCAGCATGAGAGGCATGTGGGGGTGGGGTCTCCAAAATGAGATCAATAATTGCTGTGGAGGGCACAGGGAAGGGAGGCTGCCCTGCTGCTGGATGGGGGTTGGGCACATTTGTGCCTGCCAGTCTTGATGGAACTCACATCTATATGTGAGAATTGCAGACCAACCAGTTAATCAACCAGTCCCAAGTCACATGGCTAGCTAGTGAGGTGACTAGAACTTCTCTCTGCCTGGGCTTCCTTCTTCTCCAGGGCTGTCCTTAGTTTGGTACCCTCAACATTTCTTACCTGGTCTCTTAAACATAATTTCCTCTTTCTTCCTGTTTCTCACCATCATTTGTTTACTCAACAAATGTCAGATACTAGGAAGGCTATGCTGAGTGTCACTTGCTCAGGCCCCTCTTTCATTTCTGAGACTAGTATTTCTTTAAGATACCAGGCAAACCTTCCATGCCGCACTCCTCAGGCACAGCTGCAGTTCTGGGCTGCCAAAGGGGGCAAACTGCCTGCCTGTGCACAGCCGTCCTGCTTCAGACACCCTGAGTAAACTGCCTGGATGTTAGTGTTGTTCCTAGAATTGCCTGAGAAATCTGGGATCTTGTTCTACAAAGCTCCTCATCATCTGCAGTCAGCTGACTTCCTCAAAGGTTCCAGGCATTTATAATCACCCCTTTTCTTCAGCCTGTCCTGTCTCTTCCGGTATCCACATAGGGAAAGAGCCTGAGGTCAGTGACACCTGTTCTGTGTGCTGACACAGTTGCAGCAACTGTTCCATGTAATTCCCCATAACCACTAGTAAAGTAGGTATTAGCCCCAACTTGAGGAGAAACAGAGCAGAAAGATAGGAAATGAAATTCTCAAGATCATGTGTGTGTGAAGTGGCAGACCCAAGATCCAAACTTCAACTTTGTGAGACTATAGGCCATGAGTTGTGGCATCCCTCTGCTTGGGATCCCACACAGGCCCCTCCGACTGCTAGTTGTGTACACCCGAGGAAATCACCACAACTCTTGGTTCTTCTCTTCCATCCTTGGACAAATGGGGGTGATGGAAATTCTTACCTTGAGAGGGTCAAAAGTGTTGAAGCAAGTAAAATGTTGTGTTCCAGGAATACTCGGCAAGTATTGGCTGTTGTTTCTGTGACTATGATTGCTGTCACCTCTCTGAGAACCTTACCTGACTATAGGGGTGATCTTTACATTTGTAGGGACAGCCCACAATTGAATGCTTTTTTGTCTTAGAAGCCTTGGGCAACTTTGAGAGCAGCCTTTGTGTGTCCAGACATGGAGAGATGTGGAGAAATAAGCCCCTTATTTCTTTCTTTTTTTTTTTTTTTTAATTCCTTTATTTATTACAGTGTCTCGCTACACATCACGGATTCTTTTTTTTTTTTTTTTTTTGCGGGGGTGGGGTGTGAGCTCAGCCGGCCCTGCGGGGAGGGGCTGGCATGGCATGTGGTGCTGGGGCTCGAACCGCAGTCCCTGGGAGGTGCTCTAGACCGCTGAGCTATCTTGCCAGCCCAAGCCCCTTATTTCTCCACAGGACAGCGGGCACTGTGTTTCTCCCGACCCATCATCCCTTCTGGAGCAAGATGAGAGGAGGGTGTTTGCTGATGGCTGATGTGCTTGACCACAGAGGTCTTATGTCAGTTTTGTAAGAAATGAATGGAAGGTTAGATTTGAAAGGATCTGTGGTCTCCAGGGGGAGTTCTGCCAGTAGTTTAAAGATCATATCCCATTTTCAGTAATCCATTGGTTTGAGTTCTTCAGAGTTGGTTTAATGAGGTCCTCATTAGAGGCTGGGCAGTGGATTGGATCCCTGTGACCTCTTCTCCATTTTCCTCTTGCTTTTTTTTTTTTTTTTCCGAAACCAGGGATTGAATTTAGGCCCTTGCATTTGCCAGGGAAATGCTTATTCCACTGAGCCATCTCCCCAGCCCCTCCTCTTGCTTTGAGATAATTACACAGTATGTGTTAAGAATCTGCCGTACCTTGGGCTTAGGTCACAGACTCAGATGGCTGCACTCGAGCCTGGCTCAAGTGTGTAATTGATGGACAAGCCCTGTGTCTCCCCACCCAGTTGACTGTCCTTCAGTCTTCTATAACCCTCTGAAGTTTCCCCAGGGACCTAGAACCAGGATGTGTAGGCACTGTATGTAGGTGCTGAAGTCCAGTTCTTTGGCCCTCTGGATCCCAGAGGATAACAGTTCAGTGGAACATGACAAGACATAATGTGTATCATTTCTAGGCTGCAGTACACATGAACAGGTGTGCTCCTTCCTTTGGTTCTTTCCAGCTGTGGCAGCTGTGTTACCTGTGGCCCAGCTGTAAGGTAGAGCATCCTCTTTCAGGCCCAAGTGGGGCAGAGCGCTGTTATTTCCAGGGGAGTACTTGAGTAAGAGGCATTGGGTTGTTTCTGCTACATTCCCAGGCCTGCCCTAACCAACACAAGGACCCTCCTCTGGGACACCACTGCAGGGTGTACAGCTATGCTGGCCTGAGCGTGGCTCTCTGAGATGTGATGGGAGCTGAGGGACCAGGTACATTTTGCTAGACTTGTGCCTTTAGGTCTCTGCTTTTTACTGGCACCATGTGTCACAGCTGGTGTGTGTCCTTACTCTTTGTTTGACAGAGAAGCAATAAAGTTCTTTTCTTTTTCTCTTTTGAAAAGTTGATTTAATTTAACTTTTTAATCAAGAAAGTATGAGAGGGCTGGCCAGATAGCTCAGTGGATTAAAGTGCCTGCTTAGGCAGAGTGCAGCAGTCAGGGTTTGATCTCCGGTGTGCTGTGCTGGCCTCACCCCTGGGGCATGCTAAGATAGCAGTTGAGACTGGGCATGGTGGCATATGCTTGTAATCCCAGCACTTGGGAGGCTGAAAACAGGAGAATCACTACAAGTTGGATCTACGTAGTGAGACCCTATAGACCCAGTAGACCACTTCCTAAAAATACAAAAGAAGAAGAAAAAGAAAGTGTGAATACCTAGTACAAAAATTAAAATAGTGCAGTATCTTACCCCACTCCTGATTCCAGTTTCCTAAACATGAGAATTCTTTTCCTTCTTTTTTTATTACACTGGGGATTAAATCCAGGCCCTTTGCTCCAACTTGTATCCCCCAATCTTTTTTTGTTTTGTTTTGTTCCTTGCTAAATCACTTAAGTTGTCTAGGCTGAGACTGAATTTGTGATTCTTCTGCCTCGGTCTCCTGAAGTACTGGGATTACAGGTACTCCAGGCAATCATGCTAACTTAGTCACTCTTCTCTGGTTGTTGGGACAAATACCTAACACCCAAAATGAAGGAAGGAAAGGTTTATTTAGCTCACAGTTACTGGAGGTTTCAGTCCATATTCAGCTGGCTCCAAGGCAGAGAGGCACAAGGCAGAGAGCAGAAGTTCACAGCGACCAAACAGCAACAATGACAACAAAGAACAATTGCTAAAGAAAGTCTGTCTCTGTCTCTTATACTACATTCAGGCTCTCTGCCCCAGGCTGGGGTAAGTACACCTATAATCCCAGCAGTACTAAGACCTATAATCCCAGCCTTGGATCCACATAATCCCAGGGGATCATGAGTTAATCACAAACTCTAGAAGTTCCCACCCGGTGACTACAGAGAGGCTTTTGGGGGGACAACTAGACACAAACCATAACACATGCCTGGCTAGAGTTCTTTTAAAGTCTCCTTTCTATACTTTCCACCATGTTTCTAAATAATCTGTTTAGAATAACTGCTACTTCTTGGTTAAAATTTTTTCGATACCATGGAAAAAGAGTTAGCTCTTTTACCCTAATCCTAGTTACTTCCTCTCCATACTACTAATTTAACTTCTATCATTTTCATCTCCCTATTATGTTATACATTTTGGGTTGAAAAAATATTCAGAGCTTATTATTTAAATTATTAATTATTGCATAAACATTGTTCATGGCTGGATCACAAAAGATACAATGATCACATTTTATTTCCTATACAGTATTATAGAGAGACTGCTATGTGTTCACTGTTTTCTAGTCCCAGGGACAAAGGGAACTACATTTCCCAGCCCCCTTTGTGGTTCTGCTGAGTCCATGTGGCTAAATTCAAGTGATGGAAATGTATGGGGGTGGGGGGTGACAGGCCTTTCTGGGCAAGGCTGTCCAAAGTGTCTACATTCTGTCTTTCTCCTTCAGATGGGTGGAAAGAATTCCTCAGAGATAGAGCTGTGACATGTGAGAAGGAAGTAGCCTGGGCTCTTGAGTTGCTCTTTGGGAGAGGCATGAACAATTCCTCAGAGATAGAGCTGTGACATGTGAGAAGGAAGTAGCCTGGGCTCTTGAGTTGCTCTTTGGGAGAGGCATGAACCAGCATCAGCCCATGAATGAGAGGTGAAATGAGATAAGCTTTCTATGTTGAGCTTCTGAGATTTCAAATGGGTCTATGATAATAGCTGCCACTAATTATCTAATACTTCCTACATTTTAAGAGCTGTTTTCTAGTTTGCTTAGTGTTCTTGCCTGGGAGATAGCTCAGTGACATAAGTACCTGCATGGCAAGCACAAAGTCCTGAGTTTGATCCCTGGTAACACACACACACACACACACACACACACACGTATACACGCACACGGTCAGCCTGCAATATATGAGCTCTTATATAAAACAAACAAAAAACAACCAAAACAAAAGTAATTTGGTTAGTCTTCTTTAATCATTGTTGATTTATCCTTGAACTCTCCCAAGGAATGATAAAGTTCCTCTTATGAGGTCACACATACAGACTCTTCAGTATGATCCCTGTACCCCTATCTGGTGCTTGTTCTTGCAGAGAGAGGACCCCAGGACCTTCTCTGCTTGACAGGTGGGCAGAAGGTTGGTCAGAGAAGGGGGAGGATTATATTTAAAGAGGAGTGGGATTTAATGATTAAGTGTTCAAGCTCTTTAGATTTAGAAGCTGGGTAATTTCAGAAATTATTTCTGATTTGATTTCCTCTACATGTTTCTGCATTTGATTCTTTACTTCGGACACTATTGATTCAGAGATTTCTTTTTTTATTTCAGAGGTTATTTCTGATCTGAGCTCCTCTATACCTTTCTGCTGTTGTTTCTTTACTTCAGACGCTATTGAATCAGACATTTCAGCTGTGTGACTCCCTATTTCTTCTTTTTTTTTTTTTTAAATAAAAAAGTGTATTTACTTAGAAGCATTCAGAATATCAACAAAACAGTTGCAATTTTTTTTTTTTTTTTTGCAATTACAGAGTGGTATTCAGTTAACAGAACAATTATTTAGTATAAGCTGCATCAGAGACAACCAAAGACGAAAAACTATCTTCCCCATATATAACTAATTTGTGCTATGCACCAACAAGACCCTGCTTTAAATTTCCATGCCAATTTACAACTCCATACTGTACCAGGCAAGGTTATTGAAAATACCCCCAGGACAGGGTTATCTAAAGATACATTCGATAGTGTGTTAACTATACAAAAAAAAAAAGACACTGTATAGTTTAAAAACAAATCTTACACAGCCTTACATTTCAATTTTTTTTCTTCAAAAGGAGCGAGTTGTATGCAGGGGGGTTAAATGCTTTATAGACAAGGAAAAAAAAACTAGAACTAACTTACTCATCATCTTCCTCCTCCTCCTCCTTTCCCTCCTCCTCTTCCTCCTCTTCCTTATTTTTCTTGCGTTTTTCAGCCTTGACGACTCCCTTTTTTGCTGCATCAGGTTTTCCTTTACCCAGCAGGCAGCGATGTCCTTTGCATCCTTCTCCTTCAGCTTCGCAGCCTCCTCCTTGCACGGCTGCTTGTCATCTGCTGCAGCACTAGTCCACATTTCTCTGTTTCTTTGCAACATCAACACTGGATGTTGAGCTTTGGCAATACTCAGAACAGAACAAGAAGAAAGCCGAAGGAGGCCTCTTGGGTGCATTGGGAGCCTCGAACTTCTTTTTTGCTTCGTTTTTAGGAGGAATGTAAGTTTTCATTTCTTTTTCATAATGAGCCATGTCTGCTTTTGCCCTATCTTCAGTTTTTCCTTTTTCTTTAGCAGACAAGGTCTTCCCCCTCTCTGAGCACTTCTTAGAAAACTGAGAAGTTAAGGGAAGCATCTGGGTGCTTCTTCTTGTGCTCCTCTCAGCCAGTTTGCACAATGAATGCATAGGATGACATCTTGCCTCTCAGCTTCTTAGGATCTCCTTTGCCCACATTTACTTGTTTTCCTCAGCGAGGTACAGGGTTTCCCAGTGCCCATCTGGCTCTCACTTGCCCCGGTGCTGTCTCTACAGAGCTCAATGTACTGCAATGGCTGTCTCCTTATTTCTTCTGTGCTAGTGTCTTCTGCACTTGTTCTGGGTAGGCTTGGGGCCTGAGATTGCATTTTGCTCCTTTTCTTTGTCAGTGCCATTTTGTATAGCACTGCCCTCTGACCTTTGCTGTAGAGCTTTGGTGCAGTTATAATCTTAGCACCTACTGAAATTTGGGTGCAAATCTATGAAGTTTGAATTCATCCAGTTGTACCTGGCTTGGGTCTGGCTGCTGTGCTCAGCTTCTTTCTGCTGCAGCCCTTGGAAGTGAACCTGTTGTGCTCCTCTGGCAAGATGTTCTGCTCCTGGATTAGCTGGGTGGTGCTGGCCCCTAGCCTCTCTGCAGGGACTTCAGCTGCAGTTTCACCCCAGGCCTATATGCCAGGCCTGGGCTGGGTCTGGAGGGGTCCCAAGAACGTGACAGAAGTTCTCAGGAGCTGGGCCTAGGCTGGGTCCTGAGGGGGATCTGGTTGGCACACGGCAGCATGGAAGCTCTCCCACACACTAGCTGAGCCTAGGCTTGGGCTGGGTCTGGAGGGGTCCCGAGAGTACAGTGGAAGTTCTCCCTCAGCAACTGGGCCTGAGTTGGGTCCAGAGGGGTGGAGGGGTCCTGAGAGTGCGGCGTGGAAGGAAGCTGGGTAATTTTAGGCAATTTTCTTAACCTTTCCAAGGCTTTGTATCCTCATCTGATAAATGGGAAGAATGATAATCTTTGCTGCACAGGACTGTTGTGAGAATTAAATGAAAAGATTCTTGTACAAAGCTCAACACACATTCTAGGTGCTGGATGTACTGATACATCATCATCATCATCATTTTAAAATATTTTTATTTGATACAGGGTTTCACTATGCAGTTCAGACTCATAGTGATCCTCCTGTCTCAGTCTCCCCAGCACTGGGATTACAGATGTGGGCCTCCATGTCTGGCTTTGGGGCTGGCACAGCATATGGTACCAGGGATCAATCTTGGGTCCTTGTGCTTGCCAGGCAGGTCCTTAAGCGGCTATCTCCTGAGCCCCTGATACATTATTATTTTTGGAGGAGGATCAAATCACATTTAATAATAATTTTATATATAGTAACCCATATTTGCAAGGGTTTTTGATAACTGTAGCCTGATACATTATTATTAAGGTGAAAAAGTTGCTTTGGGGAATGACTAGTCCTCTGAGCACCACAGAATTTAACTTAGGAGTGAATTTGGCTTTGATTTCCACTATAGTAGCTATTCCACCAATCCCAGAGACCAGCCAAGGAGTGGGTAACAGAGAGGTGGGTCTGTCTTTATTCTTCTTTCATTACTGGGACAAATACCCAATACCCAAAATGAAGGAAGGAAAGGTTTATTTAGCTCACAGTTACTGGAGGTTTCAGTCCATATTCAGCTGGCTCCAAGAGAGCAGCAGTTCATGGCGGCAGAACAGCAACAACAAAGAGCAATGGCTAAAGAAAGTCTGTCTCTCTCTTATATTACATTTAGGCTCTCTGCCCCAGGCTGGGGGAAGTACTCATACCCATAATCCCAGCAGTATTAAGACCCATAATCCCAGCCTTGGATCACACATAATCCCAGGGGATCATGAGTTAATCACAAACTCTAGAAGTCTCCATCCCATGACTACATGAAGATTTGGGGGGACAACTAGACACAAACCATAACAAGGTCCCAGGGTGGGATGAAGGCGCCTCACCCGCAACTGGGACCACCTGCCAGAGATCTTATCTCCTTAGTGTGGCTCAGCTGCCTGGGCTGTGGCTCCCTAAAAGTACTTGGGTACCCCTACCTTAGCCCTTGTTCCTCCAGTCTTGAGTCAGGAGGTAGTGCCCCATCTTCTTCCTTTCCTTAGAGCGTAGATGGGGTGACAGTGAATTGAGTAACAAACATGTGTTGAGCACCTACTTCATGCCAGGCACTATGCTAGGCAATGGGTTAGCAGTGCTAATAACAAAGACTTTGCTTTGAAAGAGTTCTTGGTGAAGTAGGACAGGAGCTGGTGAACAAAGGAAGGTCTAATTATGTACTGCAGTGAGCATGAGAAAGAAAAGTACTCATGTCCTAGGAGGACACACCCAGGAGAGCTACTCTGTGGGAGGGGTCAGCACAGCCTCCCAGCAGGTGAATACTCTGCAGCAGAGGATGCCTTGGCCAGCCAGACCACTGAGACCAGCATGTGCAGACATCCAAGGAAGGAGAAGCACTGCCTGCTTGTGGCTTCTGACAGAGGATGGGGACGATGAGTAGTCTCAGTTAGGGCAGAGCAGGTCACTAAGAGGAATTTTGATTCTATTTTGAGTGGGAAGAGGGGACACTGACTGGTTCAGGGCAGGGGACTGATGTGATCAGATTGTTTTCAAAAGGTTGCTTTGGGTATTGCCCTCTCCCTCTGTACCTCAAGTATGGTGGGAAACCGAGGTGGGAGGAGAAGATCGAAGGGCTGTGGGGGAGGCTGAGACCCCAACAACCTGACTGTGGCCAGTTTTAGTTGCCACATCTTCTGGTTCCATCCTGGTTAGTGGGAGCCACCATGGCAACAGAATTGGACAAACATTTTTGGTTTTAAAAAATGTATGTCTATCTATGTATCAAGATCTTCCTAGCAGATCCATGTTAATGCAGATAAATGTCCTTTCCCATGAAATCCCTTCTCCCCTCATACCTGCAGACATTTTTGATGTTTTCTAGTCATAGAGGAGAAATACATTGTGTAAGAGCAAGCAGCAGTCAGATGTAGGAAATCCTCCCTCCTAATGCCTCAGAGAATGTCTGCACCAGATGGAGTCCAGAACGCCTTGCCTCTGGATAAACAGAAGCAGAAGAGTAAAGGCAGAGGGTCCTTCTTTGCTCTCTTGCTATTGCTTTCTTTGATTTGAGTAGCACAGAAACACTGTCAGACAGGAAAATATTGAGGGTCCACTTCCCAGCTGCTGCTCCTTCCTTGGAGTTTCCACTGCAAACCTCCACTATGGAATTTACCAGGCTTTGTGCCTTCACTGGCCCATGGGCCCAATGCTTACTGACCATCCAGTAGCCAGGCGTTGTGTCTGGCAAAGGCAATAGAGAGCCGAACAGGATGAGCCCTCTGCTCCCCTGGACAATGGAGGGACACTCTGGTAAACAAATGGTTGAGCATGATTACAGTCATCTATTCTGGAAGAAATAGGAGAGAAGTAGCAGTGGTGGGCTGGAGATGGGCAGGGCTTCCCTAGCATGGTTAGCAGCACAGGTCTCCTGCCGTGTCTTAGACAGGCCCCCTTCACTTACTCATCAGGGCTCTTCCACTTGCTGGCCCCCACCTGCAGAGCTACTCTCCTGGATTATCCAGTGCCTATCTGGCTGGGATGATTTAAGTCTCAGCTTAAAAGTTCCCTCCTCAGATAGGGCTCCCCTGACCACCCTAAGCAAAGTAGACTTTATTCCTCTGTTTATCATTTGCCTCAGATCACTAGAAACACAAGCCCTTGTGAGGGGAAGGACTTTGTTCTGTGGTCAGGAGGACAGAATCCATTCTATATGCAGTGGGTTTTAATCTGTGGAACTAGAAGCTTTATGCAGTTGTGTGGCTGGGGCACTGCAGACTGGGGGTGTCACAGGCTGTCGCATCATTCTGCCACAACAAGGCAGATGGTTCCCAAGAGCTCACCTGCAAGCCACTGTGAATTTTGGAACACTCTGGAATCCAATGTGTCAGTCTGTAGCAACAAGGAAAGTGTGCTTTTTTCATTGCTTTTTTTGTTTTTGTGATACTGGCAATTGAACTCAAAGAGCTTTGTACTGAGCTACATCCCCAGCCCTTTAAGAAAAATAATTTTAAAACAATTTTAAGAGGGCTTCACTAAATTGGTAAGTTGCCCAGACTCTGCTCAAACCTGCTATCCTCCTGCTTCAGCCTCCCACAGGTCTGGGGTTATAGGCATACACTGCTACAGCCAGTCATATGGAAAGTAACTCCTAACAGCCTGCTCAGAAACTGCTATAAAGTTGGAAGAAGTTTTGAAAAGCTCCAGCCACCTGGCTCACTTGCCCACAAGTAATTTGTTGGAAGCTATTGCAAATGTCACTGCCACCATCTGCCTGGAAGTCTAAAAGGAAAAGCGCCTTTTCCTTGGCCTTCCAAACCTTGTCTGAATCCCTTTCATCGAATCGCTACCCCAGAAGCAAGTGACTCTGGGAAATGCTTCTTGGTTTTCCCTCTGCAGAGTCCATGGTGATGATTCTGAGCTGGAAATATATAACCCAACTTGCTCCTGTACAGCAGAGCCTGGCAAGTTGGAGCAACCACACCTCTGTGACCCAGAGCAGGTGGGGAAGTACTTTCATGATTGAAAGGAATGGCCCCTGGTTCTTGCTGAGCCAAGATTTGAACCTTTAACTGCCTGACTCTAATGCCAGGTGAACCAGTTAGGACTTTAGTCCAGGGGCCTGGGCTGGAGCTCCTGACCAGTGAGTCTCCGATAGGTTGTGGCATGTATATGCCACTGGGTGGCACATATTAGGGTCAGAATCAGGGAGGGAGGCAGGAGAATCTTAAGAGATTTGGATCTAGAGGGAGTGGGTTGGAGAAGTGGCCGCAGTGCTCTGTGATCCACCCTCACTGGCCTTCCAGATGTAGTGGCCACGAAAAGTGCACTGACTGAGAGACAAATATGTTATGGCTGCTCCAGGGCAGCCAGCACTAAGGACAAAGGGACAAAAGTGCAGCCCCGGGTGGGCCAGGCATTTGGCCAAGTATGCTTTCTGATGTCAAACAAATTTTTACGTCTCTTGTTTTGTCTCTCCTCTCCTCCCCTGCCCTCCCCTCCCCTGCCCTCT
>PVKA01033506.1:0-24318 GCA_004027165.1 Ctenomys sociabilis
AGAGAGCAGATGTGCTTGCACCGTGTGCAAGCCAGAGCACACTTTCCCTCAGCAGTGCAGATGTGGGAGGGCTCTTACCTGGGAGCATGCACGGGAGCTGCGGGGCTGGCACTCTAGACGTTGCACAGGGGTCACTTAGTGCGGAAGTTACGTTCCAGGCAGCCCCGAGATAAGTGAAAATCAGGGAAGTAGCCACGATATATATAGATATAGAGATAGAGATAGAGATTATAGATATATAGGTATAGCTATTTTATCTTCCCACACTTTTGTTTTTTTTTTAGTTCAGTGAACAATTTTTTTTTTTTATTCAACTTGGGTTTTAACAGCTGCTTTTTGTCTTTGGAGGCTTTTAAAAAGAAAACCGAATTAGATCCACTTCAATGGCCACTGATTTCTTTTTGTGAAAGTTGTATAAGGCTGGCAGAACACATCGAAACTCTGCAATAATATCGATCTTGATATTCCACTCCGTAGCCTTTTTCCGAACATGTTCCCTAGCGGAAGATTTGTGTGAGCAGTATACTGCTGTTCTTGCCATTTCCAAAGCAGTCTTCAGAAAAGCCGTATCTGTTCCTTTATTATTTTTTGGTCCCAAGGGAGGCTTCATGATCACGGTATCAAATGGCCTGCGCATTCTGTTAGATGACGAGCGCACATCGTATGGAATGTCAGCATTTGTTAATTCAAACTCTTCCACATTCCTGTTAAGAATTTCCAGCGCATCTGCATCTACGTCGAATCCCACACACGGTCTGCAGTGTGTGGCGGGGTCGGATACTGCTCTAGATGTAAACTGGGTTTTTCTAATCCATTCTCTTGTTGCAGGCCCCTCTCTAGTTCCTTAAGCTTTAACTTAATTTTCTTTCTTTCTTTCTTTCTTTCTTTCTTTCTTTCTTTCTTTCTTTCTTTCTTTCTTTCTTTCTTTCTTTCTTTCTTTCTTCTTTCCTTCCTCTCTCTCTCTGTCTCTCTCTTTTTCTCTCTTTCTTTCTCTGGTATGTGTTCACAGGGTTTAACCTCATTCGATCTGCACAGAAATCTAACCGGGTCTTTTCTTCCCACTCCCCCTCGCAAGCTGACCCCCTTTTCAGCGCCACTGTGGGAGAACTGGACAGGAAAGGCGGGGATACGCAGCCAGCCTTGACCTCTCGTCCAAAGCGTACCATGCTACCCTGAGGTGCCTGGGGAGAGTTCGGCGGCGCGTGCCGGGGCTGCTGCAGAGTCCCTTATTCACCGTCCCTACAGCAGCTGGGAACCGTTTATTTATTTATTTATTTTTTGGCTGGCTCAGCCCGACCTGAGGGGGGGCTAGCGTGGCATGTAGTACCAGGGATTGAACCGCAGCCCCCCGAGCCTGCCTAAGCTTTAGACTGCTGAGCTAGCTCGCTGGCCCTTCCCACATTCTTATAAACCTTTCACACACTTTTAAAAACACTGCTAATGTTCTTAACCATTTTCTAAACTCATACATTTATGTGATTTTAACAACATGTGTATACTGTATGGTGCTGCAAAATCCCACAATATAGCGAAAACTCTGCGATAATTTGGATTTATATCGTTTTGAAAACCCGAGAGACAGTGAGTCTGTGAAAGTCGAACTGCAAAATAGCGAGGGGCTGCTGTGGATCAGGCGACAGGAGCACTTCTTGCTAAGTGACTGGAGAGACGAAAGCCGGGAAATGAGGGGGAGAGCTCTCTCCTCATGCCCCTCCTCGTCCCCTAGAGCTTCCTACAGACTTCTACAACCGATGCCTGTATGGGGCTCTCAGACCTGAAAGAAGCAGGCAGATGGCAATGGATAGCTGGTTCGCCCCTGGACTCCAGGTGGATCCAGGGGGAAGGAGACACCCACAGAGTGAGCGTGTGTTCTGATGTCTGACGCAGCCTCTGCCTGGCATTCCTCTCAGCTCCCCAGACTCTAAGCCCAAGATCCGTGATATCACCTGAGTAGCAGAAGGTGGTCTTCACACACACGAGCTGGTCAGGCGGCAGGGGAAGGGGCATGAAGCCAGAGTAGATGATTGAAAATGCAGCTTATTAATAGAAAATTAGAGGAATGGGACAACTGTCATTGAAAAGGTAGCTTGTTATGCTCGAAGATCCCCACCGAGGGAGCACACACCATGCCGTGGGGGCCACGTGGGGAAGGACGAGAGCTGGCAAAGAGGCAACGATAAAGAAACTGCCCACAAGAGCTTTTGTGGAGCTGCTCACGGAAGGACTGGGCCAGAACCCTTAGAGCTGGCTAGTTGGTGAGGGCAGTGGGTTCAGTGCTGTCCCAAGTCACCTGATACTCAGCCCCGGGAAGAGGTACAGTGATGCTGAGTCCAGAGAGCCAATAGGAGGTGGTGGGATGCATGGAATATGGATTTATTGATTTGTATGTGAAAGTCGTACCCTCAGAAGCCTGGGGGACAACATGGGTCTGGGCCTGAGAGCGGGGGACTGAGGCATGGCACTGGGAATCCAGAACAAGGTGTGACTGCCCTAGGCATGAGGGGCAAATGTGAAGGCATCACAGTTCCTTTTTAAAAAATTTGTTTATTTGATACAGGATCTTGCTACACATTTCAGTCTCCTAGTGATCTTCCTGTCTCAGCCTCCCCAGTGTTGAGATAACAGGCATGTGCCACCTGGCCAGGTTTTAGGGATGGCAGGTCATGGGGTTCTGGGGATTGAACTCTGGTCCTTGCACTTTCCAGGTAGGCACTCAAACCACTGAGCTATCTCCCCAGCACCCCCCCCCATTTTTTTGTGGTACCAGGAATCAAACTTGGTACTTTGCACTTGCCAGGAAGGTGCTTATGCCGCTGAACTATCTCCTCAGCCCCCTGCATCAAGGTTCTTTAAACTTTGAAATATGGTTCATCGCAGGCATTGGGGAAAAGGCTCATGTTCTCATGGACTTTCCAGGTTTAGGCACTATTTGAAGCCATGGGACCCAAATAAGACAGAGGAGAACTGTGTAGAATTAACAGATGGTGGCTGGAACAACGAGAGATGTGGGCTTGAAAAGTTCTGGATCTGCAAGAAGCATGCAGCCAGCTGCCCCAGCGAGTGACATCTCCTCTCTTGCCAGCGCCTGTGTTCAATCAGACCTGCCGAGTCACAGGCAATGACCCACATTCATGCCAGCCCTCCCTCTCAATGTGGGCATTGAGCTCTTCACAATAGCTCTGGGACCCTTCCTTGTAAGACTGATCATCCTCTACAGAACTGGAATATTGTCAAGCTTCTTCTGGTGCCTTTTTTGTTGTGTGGACAGAGGTCTGTGCTGCTGTGTGTGGCTCTTGTGCCTCTGAGGCACCATCCCACCCCTGCAAACTTCATCTGCTCCAGTGCTGTCCCTCTGCCCTCACCTCTTTGCTTCTGAGTACTTCTCCTGATTGAAATAGCTCTGCCCACAGGCTGGAAGCAGCACGGGATCAATACCCTGTCGACCAAAGACAGTCACCAGTTAATGTATGAAACCCAACCCCTCCTCATTTGGGGACACAAGACATGAGATGGGCCTCCAAGATTCCTCTGCAGGAAGGACAAGTTTCTCCAGCTTCTTGAGTTAGTAGAGAAGCTTTCACTTATCAGTCCTTCCCTCCTAGACTTTGTTGTGGAAGCCAATCCCTACAAAGCCTGCCTGTTTCCTGGCTCAGATCCTTCATGTACAGGATGGGGATCTGGCTAGCAAAGGCCACTGAGGTTCCAGAGCTCCCTGACAGGTCAGATACTACTGCTGACAGGCCATGTCTGCTGGAATTATCCCTGTGTCCAGTCCTGCTCCCATCTGGTGCAACAAAAAGTATACTTGGACTGCTTGGAACCTCAGGATGGAGCTACTCATGATGACAAACAAATGACTGACTCCAGGCTGAACCCTCAGGCCCATCTTCCAATGTGTAGGACTGAGGGACTAGACATGGAGCCCTGTAACAATTTTTAACAGTAGGGTTCTAGTTTCCCAGGTCATTGAGCACAGGCAGGTGACAGAGGGCAGCACAGTTGCTGCAGCCAACGGAAACTCCACAGAGCTTTCCCGTCCCTTCCTGTGAAGCGCACCTCTTTTGCTTGGCTCTCCCTGGATTCTATCCTTTATAATAAACATTAAGTGTAAACAGTACTCTTTCTCTGTGTCTTTGCCTGGTCTTTCAAGGTCCTAAATCTGAGAACAAATTGCGCAAACCTCACATTTCCAGTTGGCCATGGGAAGGGTGGGCACTAGGGCTCTCCCCTTGATCTGATTTCAGTCTTCAGGAACTGAGTCTTCTAACTTGTGAAATCCCATGATAACTCTAGGCACCTACAGTCACAATTAGCGGATTACTGGATGTGAAAGTGTCTCATACTTCCTGTCACTTCCACCTCGGTTGGCATGGAGGGGCTCCCTCACAGATAACATACACGTTAAACACCATTTAAGACATCAATCTTCAACATGTTTCTGTCCTATGGATTTTCTCTTTCATGTAGTGGCTTTCAGTTGAATTAAGTTCTGTTCTTGCTTAGGCAGATGCAGGGATGAGGTACTATGCCAGCTCCACCCCTGGGGCACGCCGAGATCGTGACTGAGACTGGGCACTAGCGTGCACCTGTAATCCCAGCACAGGGGGCTGCAACAGGAGGGTCACTACGAGTCCAATCTGTGTTAGTGAAACCCTGTAGACCTGGACTAAATAGATTTTTAAAAAAGAATTAACTTCTGTTCTTATTTTCATTATTTACTTCTTTAGACCTCTCTCTGTCTCTGTCTCTCTCTGTGTGTGTCTCTCATCTCTCTCTCTCTCTCTCTCTCTCTCTCTCTCTCTCTCTCTCTCTCTCTCTCTCTCTTTTTTTCTCTAATTTCTAGTTACTTCAGGAAAGAACTTACATTTTTTATTTGCCGTCTCTCCTACGTCAAACCATCAATTTTACAACAATTTAAAGATATATTTGGCTTTGTGTTTGTTTCTAGAGTCTTGAAATTTTTATTCCTTAAAGTAGAATAAGTGGTCCAATGCTACAAGTGAAATATTTTCATTTCATAGGCAGAAAGGGGCTTGAAGAAATAGAAACAGAAATCCGGGCTGCTCATTTCCAACTTCCTCTCTTTGCAAGGTAGCGACAAGGACACCGAAGAGAAGGCAAATCGCTGAGCAGCATACACTGATTCTCATGCCCACCTTATAGATAAGTGGGACATTAAGCACCCTCGTCCCTAGCTCATATGTAGCTAAATGCACCCTTATAACTAGCTAAATTTCCAATTTTGCACAAGAATCGAGGCAGAGGATATTCAACAACACACCTGTTGAGACAAGTCTTTTGGAAATTTGGCTATAATCTCCCTAAACTAGACGTCTTAGAAGGTCAATAAATATCTTAGTTGGAGTTTGTTGAGGAAAACCTTTAGCACGAAGGATGGCATTTTTGTTTGTAACCGGGTTGATTTGGGCCTAGTACAAAAGTATTTTAATTATAAGTTGACATCCGAACACTACTTTGGCAGTATCCTACATATTTTGCTACATTTCATGTTCACTGAGTTCTAAGTATTTTTATGCCCTTTGACACATATATGCTGGATTTCCACATATGTTACTATTTAATTCCAAGTATAGAAAATTTACTGTTAAAGGGTCTACAAACTGTGGTACAGGGTTTCAGGATAAATCCTAAGGGTATTTGACTGACCTTGTCAGATACAAAAGGTACATTTCTTGTTATGTAGGTCTTGCTTTATCTTGGTGATAACCATCCAGCAGAAAAGTGTTAAAATGAGGTATAAAAAGTAAAGCCATATTAATATGCTGAGCTATAAAAGGCTCAAGTCAACAACTTCAGACATTGCCAGTCCTATTGATAACCCACTACTATTATGGACTACTGGACTATATTGGAATATTTTGCTGAATTCACACACCTACAATATTTAAATGACAATGGAATGCCCATCTCTGATAAAACTAAACAAAACTGGGGATACAAATGAATGACCATTTTGTATCTGTATATTCAAAATAGTTAGGATAGATATACAGCTGCATTCTCTTAATTCCATGAATAGAAAGATTTGTTCTAATAGTGTTTGTGGACAGGACATCATGTCTGCATCTTGTATAATGAATAACCACAACAATATGTAATGTATTAATTACTGAAACTGTGTTCGTAATTGGATTTGAAACTGTCTCATTGCTATTTGTTTCTCAATAAAATTATTTTAAAAAGAAAAGAAAATTTGCTGTCAGACTCTGTTACTGATTTCTCACTGAATTCTTCTTCTTTGTCTGGATCTGGAATAGCTCCAAAAGTCTTGGAAACAACCCAGACATCCACCAACTAAAAATGTATTTTTCAAAATGCGATACTTTTATACAATGGAATACTACTCAGTTATGAAGAATGATAAACTTGAGACTTCTTAAATTTTTTATTGTTTAAAGAGAATACAAAAGTTTTATTTACAAATGATACTATTGTTTGTTTCACTAAACGAAATAATATCAAATTCACAGTATTTGTTCTACTGCTTAGTGTTGTCCTCAAATTAGTTGTTCGTATTATCAGACATATGCATGCAAAACTGAAAGAAGAAAGAAAAACTACATAAGAAAGTAAGAAGAGTGCTGGCCAAATAGCGCAGTGGATTGAAGCACCTACAAGCAAGCACAGGGGCCCGGGGTTCAATCCCCAGCCATGGCATGCCGGCCTCCCTCTGACTGGAGTGTGCTGAGATGGCCATTGAGACTGGGTTTGGTGGCACACACCTGTAATTCCAGCTCTTGGGAAGCTGTAAACAGGTGGATCACTACGAGTAGGATCTAGTAGTGAGACCCTGAACACCCTGTAGACTCTTCCCTAAAATATGAAAAAAAAAAAAAAGAAAGAAAGAAAGAAAAGAGAAAAAGAAAAAGGAATTTTAAAAAGAAGACAAAAAAGTTAAGCATTGCCTTCTCCTTTCCATGGAACACACTAAGTCCTCAGTGCACTTGTCCAAAGCATCCTACTTCCATACGTAGGTATATCTCTTTCCCCACTCCCTCTCCTGTTCTCAACTCAGTAATCCCTTCCTTTTGCACAGGTTCATTCCCTTTTCCCAGTACCTCTTGTACGCTTCAGATTTTATTTTCTCTTTTTAGTTTTCACACTAAGGAGACAATGCAAGGTTCACACATGAGGGTTTGATTTATTTTAATTAAAAGTATAAATGCATCCATTTACCAATAAAAGCCTCAATTTTATCCTTTCCTGTAGCTGAATAATACTCCATTGTATAAAAATACCACATCTTTTTTATCCATTCCTCTGTTGATGGGCATCTGGGCTGCTTCCAAGATTTAGCTGTGACAAATAGTGCCGCTGTAAACATGGGTGCACATGTATTGCTGTGGTGTGGTGTTTTCAGTTCTTCTGAAGAAGTCTGACCAGCTTGGTGGAATGGGACCTCTAGCCCTAGTTTTCTGAGGAATCTCTACACTGATTTCCATAGTGCTGGCACCCGTCCTCACTGTTCTTTTTCCACCGCAGCCCCTCCAGCATTTGTTATCGGCTGCTTCTGGATGATTATCGTCCTTTCTAGGGTGACATAGAATCTCAGTATTGTTTTAATTTGCATTTCTTGGGTGACCAATAATGTTGAATGCTTTTTCATATGTCTTAGTTACTTTTCTCTCATTACTGAGACAAAACACCTGACACCCACAATTAAGGAGGGAAAGGTTTCCTTCACTCACAGTTTGTGGAGGCTTCAGTTCACACTCAGTTGGCTCCAAGGCAGAGTGGCACGTGGCAGAGAGCAGCACTTCATGGTGGTGCAAGAGGCAAAGGAAGGAGCAGCAGCTAGCAAGCCTCTCTCCCCTTCTTACATCTGTATGCAGATGATCTGCCCCAGGGCTAGTGTAGCCCACACCCATAATGCAAGCACTGGATCAAGAATTCATCACAGACTCTGGAAGCCACCCCATGACTGTATGAGGCTTTGGGGGAACAACTAGACACTGACCATAACATCATACATTTACTTGCCATTTGTATTCTTTATCTGAGAAGTGCATATTCATCTCAAATGCCCAAAACTTGAGGCTTTTATAGGTAAATGGATGCAAGTGGAGACCATACTCATACATGAAGTAAATAAAACTTGCATGTGTAAACACCTTGTTTCCCTAGCGTAAGAGACTGAAAGAGTAAAAAAAGATGCAAGATGTTCAAAAGAAAAAAAGAACTGTGCTGGAGGAAAGGAGATAAGATAATTATGCTACTGATTTCTTTTAGTTCACTAAAAAAATGGTTGGTGCTAATATTGTTTGATTCAGTAATCTGAATAACTACTTTAAAGATAACAATACACAAATATTAACCATTGTTAATCTCGTATTATCTTGTTTCAGATTCTATACCATCATCTTTATATTTTTCTCTTTAAAATAAAAATAAACAATGCATTAACTATTGTAACTGTCCTACTAACCTGTTTTGAAACTATCTCATTGCTACTTCTTTCTCAATAAAATTAATATAAAATTTCAATGAAGAAGAAACACAAGTACAAAAGCTCCAAAAAAAGATAAAATAAAATAAAAATAAATTGGTAAGGGTCTGGAAGTTTGGCTCAGTGGAATAAGTGCTTCCCTGACAGGCACAAGGGCCTGATTTCAATCCCTGGTTCCACAAAAAATAAATAAATAAATAGGCAAAACAGTTAATCAACAAATGGATGGATAAAGCAAATGTGATATAGATATAGACATAGATACAGATAGAGATAGAGATATATCTGATAGAATAGTATTGAGACATAAAGAAGAATGAGTTTAAGTTTTCTGTAGGAAAAGTAATATGCTTTGAGACCCTGATGCCAAGTGAAATCAATACAGCGCAGAAGATTAACATTATATGGGAAACCCACATAATGTAAATGCATATGGGTTACCAAAATGTAGCCCCAATGTACTTTTAAGAGCAAAATAAAGAGAGATTTAGGGAACAAGGAGGTAGAATTGTAGGTAGATGAGAAGAGCATACGATGAAGGTAGAAACCCGGGGTCGGGAGGCCCAAGCTGCTGGCTTGGCTCGGCTCAGCTCAGTCGCTATGTTTATTGGTTCCAAGGTTATTTACGGAAAGTTCTGAACATGTGCCCAACATTGCCCTGGCTAACTAAGCTTTCCCTGCTTCCCTGGGAACGGCATAGCTTACCAAGGCCAAGCTGATATACAGGGGACCACACACTCCAGAGCCTGGGCACGCAGGTGAGCCCTCTGCTCAGACTCAGGTCAGGGAAGCCGGGCACATTGCCACATTCACTTCGTTATGATTGCTCATTCCAGGACCTGGTCTCCAACAGATGAGTGGGAGAGAGGAGCAAAATGATCAGGTTCTGACATGTATAAGCACCAATTTACCGCGACGGATGAAACTGTTATGTATTGTAAACATATACAATGATAAAAATGGGAGCAATTCCCATCTATCTCCAGGGCCTGGGAGTGCCACACTCAACTGTTATGAACTCTGGCTCTTCAAACTAGTGTTATTTGCTCTGCTGAAAATGCTCTGTCCTGCAATCTAAGTGTCTTAGTTACTCTTCTTTCATTGCTGGGACGAATACCCAACATCTAAAACAAAGGAAGGAAAGGTTTATTTAGCTCATAGTTACTGGAGGTTTCAGTCCATATTCAGCTGGCTCCACGGCAGAGAGGCTCATGGCAGAGAGCAGCAGCTCATGGCGGCCAAACAGCAACAATAACAAAGAGCAATCACTAAAGAAAGTCTGTCTCTCTGTCTCATATTATATTCAGGCTCTCTGCTCCAGGCTGGGGGAAGTACTCACACCCATAATCCCAGCACTACTAAAACCCATAATCCCAGCCTTGGATCACACATAATCCCAGTGGATCCTGAGTTAATCACAAACTGTACAACTCTCTACTCCATGACTACATGAGGCTTTGGGGGTGACAACTAGACACAAACCATAACACTAAGCAACTACCTGGAAGACAGCAATGTGAAACACAAAAACTGTGCTTGAATACCTGTCATCTTGGTCTTCTAGATGTGTGCCATTTCTAATATCATAGCAATCATTACTATACTCTCTTTAAAACAAAAACATTTTTAAAGGTAATAAAAACATAGAAGAACAAAAATTAAGGTTTCTTGAAAGCAAGCAGAAATATTCAGTCATATGTCCAATCTTGCATAACTGCATCCATTAATCTGAGCAACAGATCTGACAATAACCATAGGTAATACATCAACCATTGTTAATCAGCTGTTCTTGGTTTGAACACCTGTAGTGTGTGTGTACTGTTGTATGTGAATAACCTATGCAAGCTACTGAGACTGAATAAATAAATTAAATAAATAAATAAATGTGCTGTCCGTGTAAACTGCAAGTCTGGAACAATGCTCCAATCCTGCATGGGGAGAACAAATGAGTCACCAGAGCTGATGATCTCATCATGCTAAAGATTTTTGTGTGCTCGCACCTACAATATTTCAATGGCAATGGAATACCCATCTCTGACAAAACTAAACAAAAAAAGGGGATATAAATGAAGGATCATTTTGTGTCTGTACATACAAAATAGTTAGGAGAGATATACAGCTGCTTTGTCTCAATTCAGTGAAAAGAAAGATTTGTACTAGTAGTGTTTGGACAGGATATCATGTCTGTATCTTGTCCTCTGAATAACGTACGAAGACAACTGTATGCAATGTATTAATTATTGTAACTGTCCTATTAACCTGCTTTGAAACTATCTCATTGCTATTTGTTTCTAAATAAAATTAATTTTAGAAAAAGATTCCTGTGTGTTGACAACCCCACCACCACCAATTGCTGTACGAGACAGATCAGCGTACAAATGGCTTGCGTGTTTCACATGCTCTTTTGCCATCCATTTCTCCTCCGCTAAGACGTTTGTTCATGTATTTCTCTGTGTGAAATATAATTGCTAGTGTGGGAAGATGCAAGGAACAAAACGCACTACATCTGAGCGATTTGTAGGTGTGAGGCTTGGTGACGTGAAGGACACACAGACTGCTCCGTAACCACCTCTGACTCTCCAACACAGATTGCGTTTCAGAACACTAAAGTCCTGCGCCCCTTCAACAGCCCTCCCCTTTCACCATCCTCGGGCCTGACAACCTTATTTCTCTCTCCTGTCTACAACGTTCCTCCTACTGTAACCATTCACTCAAGCTCACTGCTCACAATCTGTGAAAGCGATCGTGTTGTCAGGGGAGGAAATATTTATTTGAAAAGCTAGCAAAACAGAAAACATCAGGCTAGCCGCAGATGGTACGGCCTTGCCTAAGGGCCCCAGACAAAGCTCTGCTGCTGGGGCTGGGAGCCGTGCCTCGCAGGCGGAACAAATTTTACGTGGTCTGCTTTTCTTTTCTTTTTTTCATCTTTATTTTTTTTTTATTTTATTGAAGTACAAATATCAATGAGACAGTTTCGAGACACCTTAACAAGGTGGATTCGATAAATTAATACATTGCAAACTGTTTTCATAATGTTTTGGTATTGTACAAGGTGCATACCTGATATTATACTTTCAGACATTATTATAGCAGATGTCTCTTATCAGTAAAGAAAGAGAGTGTAGTTGTTTGCGCATCTTATTTTTTATACCTGAGTTACATCAAAAATTCAATAATTAGTACTTTCTACCTTGTTATTTTCCTAGTGGTTGTCCATAGTACTAGAAGCCAACATATCTTGTCCAACCACTATTAGTGCAAATCTTGCCTCTCATAGAATTATGTAGAAGCACGGCGTTATCTATCCCAACTGTCCTGTCCATACACACACATCATGATTCTTCCTCTCTATACCCCTTCCTTTGTCCACACGTGTCAAAGGTGGGCACTCCATTGTCATTCAACCAACTTAGGTGCCTGAACTCGACGACACAATCCAACACAGTCCAGCGTTCCACAACAACAGTGAGTTATCCGAAGAAGTTGTCGACCATAGCCATTTACAGCTCAACTTATTATTATGGCCTCGTGTTGTATACCTCATTTTTATACTTTTCTGCTGGATGGTTAAGACCTAGATAGAGCAAGACCTATATACCAAAACATGGAGATTATGGAGCCAAAGAGGAAAGAGATCGAAGTTCTATAGTGTGCCTGGGGAGAGTCACATGGAGTGGTCTGCTTTTCTGACACACAGGCTGCTGTCTATCAGTAAGTCAACAGATGTTGTGGCTTCTGTCAACCTAAAAAGATCTGCGGATTAGAACGCCTCATGATTTCTGCTTTTTTAGTTCCTTTTTCCCCCACTGTGGCTACCTCTCAATTAATTATTACAAAACAAAGCACCTCATCCACTGAGTTCAGAGGAAGGTAGAAAAAAGGTGAGGTAGCCGGGCGTGGTGGCGCACGCCTGTAATCCCAGCACTTGGGAGGCTGAGGCAGGAGGATTGTTATGAGTTCGAGACCAGCCTGAGCTACAAAGTGAGCTTAAGGCCAGCCTGAACTGCATAGTGAGACCCTGTCTCAAAAAGACAAAAAAAAAAAAAGAAAAAAAGAAAAAAGGTGAGGAGTACAGTCCCTGGGCTACACACAAGGAGATAGAGAAAAGCAGCTCTCCCTCCAAAGAACAGAAGGATCTAATATTTGCTGTAGAAGTTTTTAACCCATTAGGTGGCTTCCGTTATTGAGTTCCTCTACAGGAAAGCTGGTGGTGGCCAATGTGTATTACTCAGACATCTGAGTAAAATATTAGTGATTTTTTCAGGACTGGGTCTTGCTGTATAGTGCATGCCGACCATGAACCAACTACGTCGCTCAGGCTTGCCTCGAGCTGGCGGTGATCCTCCTGCACCAGCCTCCCAAATCCTGGGGTTACTGATGCGCACCACCACACCTGGATAAACATTGCTGATTTTTAAAAATGCGACTAATACAATGTTTTCAGTACTTCTGGAAAAAATGCCTTGGAGGAGAATGTCTGGGAAAGGGAAAGACCGTTCAAGGGAAGGAACAACTGAGATGAGGGAAAAGGAGAAAAGAAATAAGGAAGGGAATAAGAAATGTATATGTTATACACAGGCGTCATGGTTTGGATTTGTTTGGTTTTGAGCTTTTTGTCTGTTTGTTTTTTTTCACGGAAGCAATATAACACAGGACACATTTTATGCTATTTTGTAAGGAATCACCCAGAAAGTTATACACAACTGCACGAAACCTAACCACACACTAAACACTAATGAATCCAGCTGAGGGCCCAGAGCTCATGACAATGCCTCCCACCAGTCCAACTGGAGGCCTAGAGCCCACAACAAAGTGTCATGCAGGCCCCTTCTTGGATATGCTGAAAAGGCCCAAAGGTCAGCAAACTAGGAAGTCTTTGCCAGTGGGATGAAGGATCTGTGCCAGCAGGCTGAGATCTGCACTGGAGCCAGAAAGCAATGCTCAAGGGAAGCACCGCAGCTCCGCCAGAATACCACAGCTGTCCTCAGCAGCAGCGAGCTCCTCCAGCGAGGAGGAAAGCTGCGTTCCCATCAGGAAAGCCCATGCGACACGCTTCATGAGGCTGAGCAGTGCTCCATCTTCCCTCCGGAGCCAGGAAGCGATGCGCAAGATGAGGACCCGGGCTCCTCCAGAGTTCGTGGGGCAAGCCAGCACGGCAAGGCCCTCCAGCAGAGCAGCCCAAGAGAGCCAGCAGCTTCCAGCAGCTCCAGCAGCTTCTCCACACAGCACCCCTAACAGCGTTTGGCAGCTTCTCCTGTTCTGCCTTCATGCTGCTGGCAACGCCCCTCAGGTGGGCCTCCCGCACCCAGCGCCAGGCTAGTGTAACTCAGCTGGGTGGAAGAAATTGATCACCTCTTAGAAATCCACTACAGCAGGTTAGCTTGGATAATTGCATTGCTGATTTCTGCTGATTTATTGAAAGGAGCAGTTAATGGTTGAATTATTTTCTCTGTTCTTTTTAATTATTTTTGACCAGTTTTTCATGCTTGTATCTGGGAATCTGAGCAACTGGTTTGAAGACAATATGCAATGTAACAAGCACTGTTGAATTTCTATCATACGTTGTTGTATTTTTATTTTTTATTCATTGTAATGAGAAAGAAAGATAAAATAAGCCAGGCATGGTGGCGCATGCCTGTAATCCCAGCACTCGGGAGGCTGAGGCAGGAGGATTGTTGTGAGTTCGAGACCAGCCTGAGCTACAAAGTGAGCTTAAGGCCAGCCTGAACTGCATAGTGAGACCCTGTCTCAAAAAGACCAAAAAAAAAAAAAAAAAAGAAAGATAAAATAGCAATGAAACAGTTTCAAAACAGATTAGCAGGACAGTTAAAATAATCAGTTACAATAATTAATATATTGCATATCATTGTCTTCATAGTAGTTATTCAGAGGACAAGATACAGACATGATATCTTGTCTAAACAATATTAGTACAAGCCTTTCTTCTCATTGAACTAAGAGAAAGGAGCTGTATATCTATCCTAGCTTCTCCTGTCTCAGCCTCCCCAGTGCTGGGATTACAGGCATGCACTAGCATGCCTGGTTTTGGCAGCCAGCTCAGCATGGGGCCAGCATGGCCTGTGGTACTAGAGATCAAACCCAGGTCCTTAGCTTGCCAGGCAGGCACTTACATAGCCAAGCTGTCTTCATGGCCTGAATGGCCATCATTCTGTTTAATGAAATTCTGTGTTGTTTCCAATGTTTATTTTACTTTTTTTCCTTTTTATTTTCCATAATTTTATTGAAGAACAAATAGCAATGGGACAGTTTCAACTCAAATTAGCAGAACGGGGGGCGGGAGATGGCTCAGCTGAATAACTGCTTCCTTGGCAAGGGGAAGGGCCTGAGTTCAATCCCCAGTTCCACAAAAAAAAAAGAAAAAAAAAATTAGAACAGATTCAACAATTCATTGCATGTTTTTTTCTTAGTGGTTATTTGTTGTACAACGTGCAGACATGATATTCTATTTACAAACACTATTAGAGAAGATGCCTCTATTCATTGAATTAAGAGAATGTAGCTGTATACCTATCTTTTTTAAAAACTAAATTATAATACAGTTTAAATAATACTTTTTACATTGTTATCTTCCCAGTGGTTATCCATAGTACAGGAAGCAGACAGGATATCCTGTCCAAATACTACTAGTGCAAATTTTTCTTCTTATAGAATTATGCAAAAGTATTGCATATTTATCCTAACCATACTGTATATAAAAATACAGAGTGGTCCTTCCTTTGTATCACCTTTATTTTTCATTTAGTCCTGCAGAGATGGGTATTCTATTGTCAATCAATTATTATAGGTGCCTGAATTCAGCAAAACAATCCAACACAGTCCAGCAGTCCACAATAGTAGTGGGTTACCTGAAGAAGTTGTTGACTAGAGCCATTTACAGCTCAACTTGTTATTATGGCCTTATTTTATATACCTCGTTTTTATACTTTTCTGCTGGGTGGTTAAGACAGAGATAAAGCAAGACCTATATAATAAGAAATGTAGCTTTTGTATCTCATGAGGTCAGTCAAGTCCCCTCAGGATTTATACTGTAACCCTGTACTGCACTTTGTAGATTCTTTGTCAGTGTCAGCCATGTGAATGAGTCATGGCCATTGCTTGGCCAATTTGTTCTCTGTGAAAGCCTGAGAGAAAGTTTTCTCTCCATGTGACTCTCCTTAGGGACACTATAGATCATCAATCACATTCCTCTGTGGCTTCATAATCTCCTTGATTAGAAAATTAGGGGCACAACTGAGTTCCATGATGTTACAGTACAGGTTCTCCAAAGTCTTGAGTCTTCATTGACCTTGAAAGGCTAGGGTCAAAATGTTGGCTGACCTTGTAGCCCTTCCATTTCTCCAATTTTTGGATTTCTTTTTTTCTGCTTCTTTTTTTTTTTTTTTTTTTTTTTTCGGAACTGGGGATTGACCTCCCTCGTGCTTGCCAGGAAAGCAGTTATTCCACTGAGCCATCTCCCCAGCCCCCATTTCTCCAATTTTTGATCTGCAAACTTAGGTTGTTAACCCTCCAGAAGAGAAGCTGATTATTACCCTGCAATATATGCAGCTCAGTTTACCCTAGCTATCTAAATTCCTTTTAGTTGTTTTACTATTTTTATTCTCTTTTAAAAATAGAAAAATTGGGGCCAGGGAGATGGCTCAGTAGAATAAACACTTCCCTAGCAAGCACAAAGGTCTGAGTTCAATCCCTGGTTCTGCCAAAAAAGAAAAGAAAAAAAAAAAAATTCGACCCATGTGGGCTGAGGAATCAAATATGCAAATGAAATGAAATGAAACAAAAAAGTAAAAGTCCAATTAGAAGTGAGTGGAATGAGAAGGATTATTTATGATTTTCCTCAGAAACACCATAATCTACTTAGAAATAAACATTCTCAAGGTTAATCTATAATACCACTTGCATTAGAATTTCTTTTCATGTTAAAGGTGAATAATATTGCCATATAGGAATAAGCAATGAATAAACAGGGATTTCCTTACATGACTGTAGTATAGTGACTTCAGCTTTTTTGAGAAGATACCTGACAGAGTAATGGCTGGGTCATATGGAATTTCTACTTTAAGTTCTTTGAGAGGTCTCTAATCCAATTTCTTTAATGGGTGTACTAGTTTATATTCCCAGTAGCGAGGAGGGAGGTTTCCTTTTTCACCACAGCTATGCCAGCATTTATTATTATTTGGTTTTCTGGTGATTGCTTAGGGTTGTTTTAATTTGCATTTCCCTAATAATCAGAGATGGTGAGCATTTTTTCATATCCTTGCTGACCAAGTGTATTTCTTCCTCTGTTTGCTGTCTGTTCATTTCTCTTGGCCATTTCTTGACTGACTCTTTAATTTTACGTGATATCCCAACTACATATGTTGTAGCATAATAACAGGCTTCTCTTCTGGATGGTTAACAATCTAAGTTTACAGACCAAAAATTAGAGAAAAAGAAGGGCTGAAAGGACAGCCAACAGTTTGGCCCCACTCTTTCAAGGTCAGTGAAGACTCAGGACATAGGAGAACCTGTACTGTAACATCATGTAACTCAGTTATGTCCCAAATTTCCAGATCAAGAAGATTATGGAGACACAGAGGAATGTGATCAATGATGTAGAGTGTCCCTAAAGAGAGTCACATGAAAAGAAAACATTCTCTCAGGTTTTCACAGAGAGCAAATTGGTCAAGCAATTGCAATGACTCATCCACAGCGCTGACACTGACAAAGGATCTACAAACTGCAGTACTGGGTTACAGGATAAATCCTGAGGGAATTTGACTGACCTTATCAGATACAAAAGCTACATTTCTGGTTATATAGGTCTTGCTTTATCTTGGTGTTAACCATCCAGTAGAAAAGTATTAACACAAGGTATAAAAAGTAAAGCCATATTAATAGGCTCAGCTGTAAAAGGCTCAAGTCAACAACTTCTCTTTTTTTAAAATTCATTTATTACAGTGTCTCGCTACACATCACGGATTCTTTTTTTACGGGGGGGGGGTATCAGCTCAGCCCGCCCTGGGGGGAGGGGCTGGCATGGCATGTGGTGCTGGGGCTCGAACCGTGGTCCCTGAGAGGCATTTTAGACCGCTGAGCTATCTTGCCAGCCCAAGTCAACAACTTCTGACATTGCAAGTCCCACAGATAACCCACTACTATTATAGACTACTGGACTATAATGGAATATTTTTCTGAATTCATGTGCCTACAATATTTAAATGACAATGGAATGCCCATCTCTGACAAAATTAAATGAAGAAAGAAGATACAAATGAATGACCATTTTGTATCTGTATATTCAAAATAGAATAGATATACAGCTACATTTCCTTAATTCAATGAATAAAAAAATTTTTTCTAATAGTGCTCGTGGACAGGATATCATGTCTGCATCTTATACAATGAATAACCACTAAGATAACAATATGCAATGTAGTAATTATTGAAAGTGTCCTACTAATCAGTTTTGAAACTGTCTCATTATTATTTGTTTCTCAATAAAATTATTTTTAAAGCTTTTAGGTGGTTTAAGGTTCTATGTGTTCCTTGTATATTCTAGGTATTATTCTTCTCAGTCAGGAGTAGCTAGTAAAACTTTTTGCCATTCTGTAGACTCTTTTCAATTGATTGTATCAATTGATTCCTTTGTTCTAAAAAAGCTTTTTAATCTGGTATAATCCTATTTATTAATTCTGCTATTTTTTTGTGCAACTGAGGTTCAGCTTAGAAAATCCTTCCTTCACATATGAACTCAAGCATTTTATCTATTTTATCTTCCAGGTGATTTAATGTTTCTGTTGCAGTGTTCAGATCTTTGGTCTATTTTTATTTTAATTTAGAATATAGTGAGAGAGAAGGGTGTAGTTTTAATCTTCTGCAAACAAATAACCAGTTTTCCCAAAACTGCTTATTGACGAGGTTATCTTTCTTCCACCACATGCTTTTGGCTTCACTGTCAAAGATCAAATCGCTGAATAGAAGAGATGTCAGTAGACATCCCTGTCTTGCTCCTGAGTTTGAGAAGAATGTTTGCAGTTGTTCCCCATTTACTCTGATGTTGGCTATTGTTTTGTCACACATAGCTTTCATCATATTCAGTTATGGTCCTCCTATACCTGTTTCTTCAGGTACTGTATCATAAAGGGCAGTTGGATTTCTTGAAAGTTTTATCTACATCTGTTGACATGATTGGGTAGCTTTTGACCCTGCTTCTGTTTATGTGATATATTACATCTATTGATTTCCCTCTGTTGAACCATCCCTGCATCTCTGAAATGAAACCTACTTGATGAAGGCATACTATTTTTTGATAATGTGTTGCTTTCTATTTGCTACGGTTTTAGATGCGTTTAGCATCTAATTTCATTAAGGAGATTGTTCTATATTTCTCTTTTTTAACTCAGTCTTTAGGAGCCAGGGAGATGGCTCAGTAGAATAAGCTCTTCCCTGGCAAGTGCAAGGCCCTGAGTTCAATCCCCGGTTCCGCAAAAAAAAAAAAAAAAAGGAAAAGGTTAACTGAGTCTTTATCCAGTGTTGGATCAGAGTGATACTAACTTTCTTAAATGAGTTTGGGAGTACTGCATCCTTTTCAGTTTCTCTGAAGACCTAGAGGAGTATTGGTCATATGATATTTTTAAAGATTTTAGAGAATTAAGTAGTTAATCCATCAGGTCCTGGACTTTTTATAGTTAATAGATTTTCTATTACTGTGCTGATTTCATCACTTTTTGTTGAAAATGTGTGTTCTTGTTTCTGGCTCCACCAGTCTCCTTCTGCTTCCAGATTTCCATGGATCGCGCACCCTTTCCCCACCATGCTCCTCCACCATCTGGTCCCCGCCTTGGTGCTTGCCAACCACGGACTGAAACATGCACCAAGATAAAACTCACCTCCTTTAATTTGCAGACATTGGGTACTTTCTCCATGCAATTTTTTTTTTACAAACTAAAGTAATTTTAATTTTATGCCTTTAACCATATGAGTTATTTTTTTAATTAATTTTGTCATGAAATAAATAGCAATGAGACAGTTTCAAAAGAGGTGAGTAGGACAGTTACAATCATTAAAATATTCTATATTGTTGTCTTCATGGTGGTTATTCATAGTACAAGATGCAGAGATGATATCCTGTCCAAACACTATTAGTACAAATCTTTCTTCTCATTGAATTAAGAGAAAGTAGCTGTGTATCTATCCTATTTTGTATATACAGACACAAAATTGTCCTTCATTTCTATCCCCTTTCTTTTAGTTTAGTTTTGTCAGAGATGGGTATCCCATTGCCATTTAAATGTTGTGGGTGCATGAATTCAGCAAAATAATCCAATGTAGTCCAGTAGTCTATAATAGTAGTGGGTTATCCATAGGACTGGCAATGTCAGAAGTTGTTGACTTGAGCCTTTTACAGCTCAACATATTAATATGGCTTTACTTTTTATACCTCATTTTTATACTTTTCTTCTGGATAGTTAAGTCCAAGATTAAGCATGACCTATATGTATCTGACAAGATCAGTCAAATTCTCTCAGGATTTACCCTGAAACCCTGCACCACAGTTAGTAGATCCTTTGTCGGTTACAGCCATGTGGATGAATCATGGCCATTGCTTGACCAATTTGCTCTCTGTGAAAGCCAGAGAGAATATTTTCTCTCCATGTGACTGCTTAGTTCACACAACAAAAATTAGAGAAAATAAGGAATGCAAGGACAGCCAACATTTTGGCCCTAGCTTTTCAAGGTCAGTATGGACTCAGGACATAGGAGAACCTGTACTGTAATATCCTGTAACTCAGTGGTGTCCCAAATTTTCTGATCAAAGAGATTATAGAGCCACAGAGGAAAGTGATCAATGATGTATACTGTGCCTAAGGAGAGTCACACAGAGAGAAAACTTTCAGGCATAAAAGTATAAAATCGACATATAAAAAGCAAAGCCATATTAATATGCTGAACTGTAAAAAGCTCAAGTCAACAACTTCTGGCACTGCCAGTCTTGTGGATAACCCACTAGTATTATAGACTACTGGACTACATTGGATTATTCTGCTGAATTCATGCACCTATAACATATTAATGACAATGGAATACACATCTCTGACAAAAGTAAACAAAAAGGGGAGACAAATTGACTATTTTGTAGTGGAAAAAAATACATAAATATGTATATACAAAATAGTGTAAGTATACAACTACTTTCTCTTAGTTCAGTGAGAATAATGTTTTGAAATAATAGTGTTTAGACAATATTTCATGTCTGCATCTTGTACTAGGAACAACTACTACAAAGACAATACTATGCAATGTATTAAGTATTGTAACTGTACTACTAACCTGTTTTGAAACTATCTCATTGTTACTTCTTCCTCAATAATTTTTTTGGTGGAACTGGGGATTGAACTCAGCTCTTGTGCTTGCCAGGAAAGCTCTTATTCAACTGAGCCACCTCCCTGGCCCAATAAAATTATTTTTAAAAAATAAATAAGTAAAGTAAGAAAAAGGTCAATATCCATCCATTTCGATCCAAGTTGCTTTTATTTCAAATTTACACCAACATTAGGTCTACTTGTTCACCTCATTCCTCTCATGCATAATATTCTTATATGTGCTGCTTACATTTGGGTCTTTCTTTTGAAGACTTTCACTTTGTTATATGCATTAGTACATCCCTTTTCCATTATCATATGTTATTTCATTCTGTGAATATAGTCTTTCATCCACTGACCTAGTGGTAGCCTCTTGGTTCCTACTTAGGATCAAAGATGAAGTAAACATCTAGGAAGGTCTTTTCTTTACCTCCTAAGGCTATCTGATTCTATAAACACTCCACGTTTGTCATTCTTTATAGCTGAGTAGTACTCCATTGTATAAAAATACTACATCTTTTTCATCCATTCTTCAGGTGATGGGCATTTTGGTTGTTTCCAAGATTTGGCTATCACAAATTGTGCTGCTATAAATGTGTGTGCATATATATCACTATAGTATGATGTTTTCATTTCTTTTGGGAAATTACTTAGAAGAGGAACAGCTGGATTAAATGGGATTCCCTGTCCTAGTTTTTTGAGGAGACCCCACAGTGATTTCCATAGTGGTGGCAGCAGCCTACATTCCCACCAGCAATAGAGAAGGGTTCCTCTTTCCCTACAGCTTCTCCAGAATTTGTTATTCATTGATTTTTCTATGATAGCCATTCTTTCTGGAGTGAGAGGGTATCTTGATGTTGTTTCAATTTATATTTCTCGAATGGCCAGTGCTGTGGAACATTTTTTTCATATATTTATTTGCCATTTGTGTTTTGTTCCTCTGAGAAGTGTGTATTCATCTCAGATGCCTATTTTGGTTTGGGTCTTTAAATTTGGGGGGCTGAATGAGTTCTAGTTTTTTGTATAATTTAACTAGAAGTCCTTTGAATGATTGTTGGTTATGATTTTTCCCAGTGTGTGGATTGTCTTTTCACTCTGTTGGTGATTTATTTTGACATGCAGAAACTTCTCAATAAGATAAGATCCCAGTTGTTGATTCTTTGCAGTACTGGATATGCAGTTTAGTTTTTGTTCATGAACTACCTGCCTATTCTTATGTCCTCAAGATTTCTATCTACCTTCTCTTCCAGGAGATTTAGTGTTTCTGTATTAATGTTTAGGTCTTAAATCCATTTTAAATTTAGTTTTGTGCTTGGCAATAGACCTGGATCTAGTTTTAGTTTTCTGCATGTGGAGTGGATGCAACTAGAGGCTATACTCATAAGTGAAATAAGTCAGACACACATGTGTAAGCATCGTATTGTCTCCCTAGTGTATTAACCTGAAAGGATAAATAAAACCTGAAAGGTATAATAGATAAGAGTAAAATGGAAAGAAACTTAACTTAAGGATTATGGAAGAAAGATGAGAGAAAGAAGAAAAGACAAGTAAAAGGAAGAGGGAAATCGTGCAGGTATACATACAGGATGGGTGAGATGCTTGTACTAGTAATTTCCATCAGTTTTTTGAAAATAGCAGTTAATGTTTACAATTTTTACCTTCATTAATTCTGTATGCTGGTATCTACATTGAAAGACAGCAATGTGTAATACAAAACCTACGATTGAATATCTCTCACCTTGGTCTTCTGTATATGCCCTTTCTAATGTCTTATTAATTATTATACTCTCTTTAAAATAATTTTTTAAAAGACAAGAAAAAAATTAAGATTTCTTGAAAGCAAGCATCAATATTCAATTATCTGTCCAATCTTACATAACTATATCTGCTAATCTGAGCAACAGATTTGACAATAAAAATAGATAATATCTCACCCTGACTAACTCTATATACTGATATTTATGAAGTAAGCAACTACACTGAAGATAGAAATGTGTAATACTAAAACCATACTTGAAATACCAGTCATTTTGATCTAAATATGTACTGGTTCTAATGCCATATCAAATATTGCTATATTCCCTCTCAAATAAATCTTTACTTTGAAAAGGTAATAAAAGGGGGAACTTAAAGAGAAAAAAAAAAACCCAAACCTTTAGCAGGGGCTGGGGAGATGGCTCAGTAGAATAAGCGCTTCCCTGGCAAGTGCAAGGGCCTGAGTTCAATTCCTGGTTCGCCAAAAAAAAAGTAGACAAAGAGAAAAAAATAATAATAATAAAAGGGGGAACTACCCACTCAGACCCCTCTCCTGTCCCTCTCTCAGACAGGGGCTTTCTTTCCCTCAATAAATCTATTCTGCTCATAAAAAAGGTAATAAAAGAAAACAAGAGACAAGAAAAATAGTGTCATAGAACTGCCCTGCTACAATATTGTATATTGTATATGGTTTGTTTCTAAATTTCTGTGCAAAAATTTGTAATTGTTTTTTCCACATTCTACAGGGATTTAAATTTTAGAATATCCATGGTTGTTGGAAAATAGCAGTTCCCTGTTATGTCTAAGGCGTTTGATATTCAGTCAGATATTGATGTTAAGCTTAACTGCCTCTGTTACAGGATAATAATATCACTAAGTTTCTCTCTGGATATTTAACAACTAAAGTCTGCAGACAAAAATTAGAGAAATAGAGGGGTGCAAGGATAGCCAATATTTTGACTATCAATATTCAACATCAGTGAGGACTCAAGATATAAGAAAACCTGTGCTGTGACATCCTGTCACTCAGTGGTGTCCCAAATTTTATGATCAAGGAGATTATGAGGCCACAGAGGAAAGTGATCGATGACATAGAATATGCCTAATGACAGTCACATGAAGAGAAAACAATTTCTCAGGCTTTCACAGAGAGCAAATTGATCAGACAATGGCCATGACTCATCCAGATGGCTGACGCTGACAAAGATCTACAAACTGCTGTACAGGGTTCCCGGGTAAATCCTGGGGGGATCTGACTGATCTTGTCAGATACAAAGGCATTTTTAGTTATAGAGGTCTTGCTTTCATTTGGTCTCAACCATCCAGCAGAAAAGTACAACCATGAGGTATAAAAAGTAATGCCAGCTGGCCGGTTAGCTCAGTTGGTTAGAGCGCGGTGCTGATAAAAAAGTAATGCCATATTAATATGCTGAGCTGTAAAAGGCTTAAGTCAACAACTTCTGACGATTGCTAACTGTGCTGATAACCTATAACTATTTTGGACTACTGGACCACATTGTATTATTTTTCTGAATTCAAGAACCTACAATCTTTAGACTGGTTTCAAGTATGAAAAGGCCCTTTAAAGACTTCTCCAAATACAACTTCTCTAACTGCAGTGGAACACTCATCTCTAACAAAACAAAACAAAAAAGAGATATAAATAAAGGACCACCTTGTAGTGAGATATATATATATATATATATATATATATATATATATATATATATATAT